>PVHT020001750.1:3272445-3288820 GCA_004024745.2 Catagonus wagneri
TTTTTTTTTTCACTGTCTTCTTTCCTTCTTAAAAATAATTCCTGTCTTCTTTCCCCTTTGAAAGTAAGTTATGCTAGGCTGTTGAATAATAAAAACTGCCATTTCACATTTTAGCTTGTCAATGGTGTTTCCTTTGAGAACTCTGGTTACTATGCCTGAAATCAGAAAAAAACAGAAGGAAAATAAATCTTCAGGGATCTGTAATTGAACCCCTAAACTTTATGAACTTTTTTGTTCGTATAGGAGCCTTTTGGAAGAAATACTATACTCAAGACCAAGAATGTGGTCCCATGGCATTTGGAAGCTGAAATTTATAAGTAGGCTAGTAATCAGTAGGAAAGTATTTAATTTAGGATTTAATCAGAGTGTGGTTCATTGCCAAGACTTTAAAACAAAGCAATTTGTTTCTGTAGGTATAGGCCTTTATGTCAGTAAATGATTATTGTGTATTTCAATAAGCCACAGTTGAAATTAGCAGAAAAGTTTTCTTTAACAATAGTTATGGATGAAGTTTCTCCACAAACTTGTATTTATGAATTTTCAGTGGAAAATAACTATAAGTGCACTGTCTCCCTGAATTTATCCCCTTTCTGAAGTGTGAGAAGGGGTGGCACAGTATTGCCAAAGGGAATCTCTAGTAATGGAATTAGAAGCTTTTAATATAGTATCAAAGAGAGAAAATTCATAAGCAGTCCCTTACTATAGGTACAGATCCCTGCCCTATCCTCTGGAAGAGAGATTGTGTAGAGCCTTTGGTCAACTACTAATCAATTTCAAATCACTGTCTTTCATATGATGCCTTCAGACAAACTAGTATAATACCTAGTGTTTTGCTTTCCAATCTGCCTTCCTAATGTTGGTACCATGAGGAAAAACGGGTTGAGGGGGACAGAAATTAGGCATTGAAAGCAGTCAGAGTCAGGCATGCTTGGACTCAGAGGACATTAGGGACACACAAGATAAAGTTCCTGAGACAACTGCCTCTATAAAAACCAATGCTTTCTTAAGAGAATAAAGACTACGGACTGGGAGAAAATATGTTAGCTTCAAGATAGCTGCTGTATATCCATTGATCTTTCCTTTGTTTTGTTCCCTTCCTTGTTTCTAGTATCACAGATACGGATATATTATCTGAAGGTCTGGGGGCCCTTTTGAACTGAGGGCATGAGGGCCTCCTTGTAGGGAAGTGAGAACTGGGAGGAACCTGGGTAACTGCCTGGAGCTGCTTTACTAGCAACAGACTTTACTCCTTGAGACTTTATTGGAGAAATATGAACTTGTTTCTTGCTTAAGCCTCTGTTGTTTTATGCTTTCTATCACAGCTAGCCAGCTATAATTCCAATGAATGCAGTAATACTGTTTTCAATGGTTGTACCTTTTAAGACCCCTACAAGCAACAAATGAGCTTGTAATTATCAGATGTTGTTTTATAATTGTTCAAAGCATTTTATAAGTATGTCTAATTTTTATCCTACAAACCATGTGAGAAAGAAGAACAAGTACATTTATCGTCTTCACTTTGTAGTTCAGAGGGGTGAAACCCAGGGAAGTTCAATGACTTGACCAAGGTTTCTTAACTTAGTATCTGGTGATAACTAATGGCATCGAGGATAAGTATGGTGCCTCACAGACAAAGGCTGTGTTTCTGTGGGGCTACATAAGGGGACCATTCTCTTGACTATGATCTAGTTACCCTGACAAACCTTATCTGTTCTAGTCCTGATAATTTATGCAACATTATGACAGCAATCTATCATGAGCTGTCCTCTTGCTAAGCAGGGTCATATGGAATCATGTGTTAGAATGCCCACTTTGGGCCTTGGCTTGGACTAGGGAGAGTCATGCCAACTCAAGAAACTAACTGGGTTACAGAGAAGGGGAGGGAATGTATACAGCCATCAGAAGGCACCAGACAATTGTGTGGTCTCTTGGCACTACTTGCCAGCCAGTTTGCAGTCTGTTGTTGGCATCGAATCTGAAGAAGTCATTGATCCCCACGCACAGCTGGAAGGCAGAGGGCTAAAGGAGCAGAATTTGAAAGGAAAAAGAAAAATGAAAAAATAAAAATAAAGTAAAAATCCTGTTTTGTTTTATTTTTATTATGTTTTTGGCCTTGCCTGCCACATGTGGAACCAGGGATCAAACCCACCCTGTAGCAGTGACCCAGGCCACAGCAGTGAGAATGCCAAATCCTTAACCTGCTATGCCACAAGGGAATTCTGACTTAATCCTATTTATTTATTTATTTACTTATTTATTTATTTATTTATTTTCTTTTTAGGGCCATACCTGCAGCACATGAAAGTTCCTGGGCCAGGAGTTGAATCAGAACTGCATCTGCCAGCCTGCGCCACAGCCACAGCAATGCTGGATCTGTATCTGAGCCCTATCTGTGACCTGTGCCACAGCTTGCCACAGAGCTGGATCCTTAACTCATTGAGCGAGGCCAGGGATCAAACCCACATCCTCATGGATGCCAGTCACATTCTTAACCTGCTGAGCCACAAATAGGAACTCCCTTAATCCTATTTTAAATATGGTTTTCTTCTTTCTTTTTTTCTTTCTCTCTCTCTCTTTCCTTCCTTCCTTCCTCTCTTTCTCTTTTTTAAAATTTTTTCTTACAGTTGATTTAGTGTTCTGCCAATTTCTGCTGTACAGTAAAGTGACCCAGTTATACATATATATGCATTCTTTTTCTTACATTATCCTCCATCATGTTCCATCACAAGGGATTAGATATAATTCCCTGTGCTATACAGCAGGATCTCATTTCTTATCCACTGCAAGTGCTATAGTTTGCATTTACTAGCCCCAAACTCCCAGTTCATCCCACTTCCTCCAACCCCCTTAGCAAGTGCAAGTCTGTTCTCCATGTCCATGAGTCTGTTGACATTTTTTTGAAGAACTAGAACAATCCAAAGATTTATATGTAACCATAAAAGACCCAGAATTGCCAAAGCAATCCTGAGGAAAAGAAAACAAGCAGGAGGAATAACTCTCCCAGACTTCAGACAATATTACAAAGCTATAGTAATCAAGACAGTGTGGTACTGGTACAAAAATAGACATTCAGACCAATGGAACAAAATAGGGAACCCAGAAATAAACCCAGACACCTATGGTCAAAGGGGGTAAGACAAAGGGGGTAAGAATAGGGGTAAGAATATAAAAAGGGGAAAGACAGTCTCTTCAGCAGGTGGTGCTAGGAAAACTGGATAGTTGCATGTAAATCAATGAAACTAGAACGCACCCTCACACCATGCACAGAAATGGACTCAAAATGGCTTAAGGACTTAAACATAAGATAAGACACCATAAAACTTCTAGAAGAGAACATAGGAAAAACGTTCTCTGACATCAGCCATACAGATACTTTCTTAGGTCAGTCTCTCTTTACTTCTTTCCTTCTTTCTTATTCTTTTCTTTTCGTTTCTTTTTTTTATTATGAGTGACTTAGGAAGAAAAAATGGAGTGGTGCCAGAATTATTCTGGGTGCTACGTAGGGTGAGAGTCTATTCTGAAGAGTGCCTGAGGACAGAAGTAAGTTTCCTAGGAAATGTCTGGAAGGAGCTGTTGATGGAACTTGAAATAACCTGAAGATATGCCTCTGGCTGCTGTGCCCCTAAAAAGACTTTGTAAGTACATAAAAGGGCACATATGTGTCAGGGGCCACTTTGATATTTCATTGATGTGTGTCTGAGGGACCATGAGTTTCCATCTCCCACCGAGATGTTTGAGACCATCATCTTCTTTGTCACCTTCTTTGAAGTGAGGGGGAAAAGGCCCCTTGAGTAGAGAGGAATGATTGGAATATAAATGTGAAAAGAAGAGACTATGGGGAAAGAAGAGAGATAGACAATTCTGTAGAGTTTGGCCTCTTAGGAACTGAACTCTAAATTAGGTAATTTTAAATATATTTAAAATTATAACAATTCGGAGTTCCCGTCATGGCTCAGTGGTTAACGAATCCAACTAGGAACCATGAGGTTGCAGGTTTGGTCCCTGGCCTTGCTCAGTGGGTTACGGATCCGGCATTGCTGTGAGCTGTGGTGTAGGTTGCAGACGTGCCTCAGATCCCGTGTTGCTGTGGCTGTGGTGTAGACCGGCAGCTACAGCTCCTGTTAGACCCCTAGCCTGGGAACCTCCATATGCTGCGAGTGCAGCCCTAGATAAGGCAAAAAAGCCAAAAATAATTTATAAAAATTCTCCCTCCACCACATGTGTTTGTAGCTATTATGGTAAATTAAACTGCCTGTTATTCATTCATTAATTAATTATATGGGGGCCACTTCCATGGCATGTGGGAAGTTCCTGGGTCAGGAATCAAACCCATGCCACAGAAACCACCCAAGCTGCTACACTGACAATACAGAATCCCTTTGTGCCACAAACTGCCCAATTTTAAATCTATTTTCAACACCAGTAAAAATTAGAAATAGAGAATACCTGTATATCACGCTCACTCTGCTACAAGGCACAATCCAGTTCCTATAAGTCCAATAAATGCCAGCAAATTTTCCAAGCCAGAATTTAAATATCTGCGCTTGATGTGGGAGGGCAACATACATACTGAATAAAAATTTAAAATCTGAGCCTCAGGGCTCAACAAGTTTAGTTCCTTCCTACTGAATTCCTCATTGAAAATAACATACTGCATTGAAAATGGAAATTCTAAGGAAATGGAATTTCTACTGAAATTAGATAGATGGCTCTAAACCATTTAATCAACTGACACAACACTTGGCTCTAATTGAACTAAAAGGCCCCATTTTTATACAGTTCTGCAGCCTCTTTCCGATGGGGAGGCCATGTACAATGCCAAGTGAGAGGATAGTTACGCAGTGGGAAGCATATCCTGGATAGGGATACTGGACACCTAATTTCTAGTTCTGATATTTCCTCTTAGTTTTGTAGTCACGGATGATTTTTTAACCTCAGTCTTCTTTATCATAAAATAGCGGAATGGAAGATACTCCCTAATGTCTAGTCCAGCTTTAGTGGTCTACAATTATCTCACAGTTTACTCCACTGATGGAGATTGTTTCTGATGAGAGTATAATAAAACAATGTGATGGAGAATTTCAGCATTTAACAATATACTGATCTCCTCTTCTTCCTGGATCTTTACAGTCAGGTGGGACATGTGACTCTTTCTGATTAATGGACTCTAGATAGAATATCTCTAGGAACCAAAGAGTAGAAGAGAATGTGAGTTCTTCATTGTCTGTACTCCCCTCCCATGGCAACCTTGCAAGATGAGTGCTGAGATAACAGCTACAAGATGGAAACGATCAGATCACTGATACTTGGAAGAGAGCTGCTTTGGAGAGCCATTGAACTTGGAAAGAACTTGGGAGAGTAAGAAATACATTTGAGTAAATGATATTTTGAGGTCTCTAACTGCAGTGTTATCTAGTCTGTAGACAAGAACATATCATTGCCTCAGAACCAGGTGGCTCACCCAGAGGACCCACTTATACACATGCAGCAATAAATAATCCTTCACAGGCAAAGTCACACAATACACTACAAAGTAGTATATGTCCTTGTCTATATCATTGAAAAAGGCATAGAGAGTAATATAGAACTAGAGATACTTAACAGACCAAACAGCAATCACTCAAAAAATGTTCCTGTAGTAAAAGATGAAGTTCCCCCTTCCTATGTGTTTGATGGAAAAAGGAGATATAGGGAAGGAGGAACTCACTGAGAACATCTCTGTATCCTGAGCACTGCAGAACATGGTAGTGCTCAAGAGGTGCGGTTGAAATCATGCAAATTGAGTGAACAATTAGTATGGTGGAGTCTATGGCTGACTTTTAAATGACAATACAGAGAAATATATTGGTTCCTTATCTTTATTACTTTATATCTATTCCTTACTCATAGCCTACATTTTAAAAATAGAAATTATCAGCATCCCTTCTCTGGCACAGTGGGTTAATGATCCATCTTGTCTCTGTGGAGACACCAGTTCTATCCCAGGCCCAGCATAGTGGGTTAAGGATCCAGCGTTGCTACAGCTGTGGTGTAGGTCCCAGCTCCAGCTCAGATTCAGTTCCTTGCCTGGGAACTCCCACATGCCACAGAAATGGCCAAAAAAGAAAAAGTAAAAGAACTAAAGTATATACATGTATATAATTGTCATTCACACATTCACTTATTCAGTAAATACTGAGTACCTGAATTTCTCAAAGTGCTATATTAAACAGTGGTGATATGGGAGTGGATAAATCTTCATGGAGTTTACATTCTAAGGCGTGGGGGCAGAATGATGTCAGAGACAGAAGGGTGATAGACACTAGATATTATATAAATAAAAATTGTGATATGTATTACCATGGAGAATTAGAGGATTCCTTGATAGTTTATGACTGGGGAACCCAACCAAGGCTGGTGGTCAGGAAAGGCTTCCAGTTTTAACACAAGTCATGGCTCTTACTGTGATCATTCGGTACCTAAAAGACTTGGCTGAATTTTTCAGCCCTCATGTGGAATCTCACAACTGTGATTTTACTTACAGCCACTGTGGTTGCCAAGTGAAACCAAGGCAGATGTTTTTTCCAGCATTTGCCTTGCTTTCACTTGGCTTGAATTCAATGCAGCAACATTAATCAAGCACACTATTGCAGAACTCTGGCCTCAGGATGTGGAGATGGGTTAGAAAGGGATTCTGTCCTTCTTTACACCAAAATTTACATGTGGTTTTGACTCTCTGAAACCTAGAGTCCCCCCCTATGAAAGACAGACTATCATTGTGGTTTTACAGATGAGGAAGCTGAATATAGAAGGGCAAGCAACTTGCCGAAAGTCACACAGTTAATATATGCCAGAGCAAGAATTTGAACTCAATCAATCTGGCTCCCAGAGTGAAGGCATTTAACCACTGCTTTATGCTGTATTGCCTCTATCAATGCTGGGTTTTATAAGAACAGTCATCTTATTAGAGGATCAAGTTCTAAGCTTATTATTAGCTGAAAAGCAATGTTAGCAAAATTACTCTGAAGATTCTTAAGAAGATCTCAGTAAATCCAATGTGGTACTTTTTTCTAACAGCTTGGGACAGATTGCTGCTTGTTTAATTGAACACCTGATAAAGTAATAGATGCATGTTTTGGGGCCATGTTGTAGAAAGGTCCACATCTACAGACACTAGAATCATGTGAAGTTGGTGAAAAGATCACTTTGAGAGGGACAATGATGCTGATACTGACAGACAACACATGTCCTTTTATTTGTCCTTGGACAAATAGAATTACTTACACTGTTTACAGTTTTCCTCTCCATTTGTTTTATTTCCTTTTTCTTAGCCTACATAATTGAATCCTAGCAGCCTAACTACACTTTGGATATAATGCTACTATGCATTGATTTGTTACATCTCTTAAGTAATAGAATTGTTTTATAGATAATATTTATTTCTCTCTTTCTCCCATATTTCCCAATTTCCTAATATAAACTGTAGGCAACTTGGAAGGGAGAAAGGAATATTCTTTGAATCAGGTAGGATTCAAATCATACCACTTTAGATTAGTATTTCTGAGAGGATGATTGGGATATTGTATTTTTTTAAGCAAGTTTCCAAAGTGATTCTTATGCAGCCTAAAGTTTGAAAGTCATCTATAATTCTATCCTATCCTAGTGAGAGGCTAACAGTGGGTCATTCTATCCACTGCCTTTCATTTCAGCATTTCCTGCAGTGCTATGTCCTGGTGTTATATGTGACCCTAATGCTTGTTTCCTGATTGTCAGATCTGATGGATCTCAGTAGAGTAAGTAGGTCACTTATCCAGTGCCAGAAAGAATTCCCCCAAGTTGAGTTCATGCTACTCTTAGAAGAAGGAACATGAGCAGCCAAATATCACTCCAAGCGAGATTTACATCTGTTATCTATACCAGTATCAGTCAAGGCTCTTAACTGCAAGCATCAGAAATGACTGTATTGAGCCCAAAGGGAATTTCCTGATTCCCTGGAAAGTTCTGGGGCAACTCAGTGGGAGTCTGGAGGCTCAAGTGGAAAAGCAGGCAAGAAAAGAGGAATTCTTGAGGACTGGGAACCAAGAACTGAAGCAAAGACAGTGAAGCTGGAACAGGCTGGTATTTCTCATTGTATCCCTTCAAGTTCACTTCCCAGGAAAGGGTGTCTGATCTGCTGAGCCCAAATCAGGTACATCTTGACTGCGCTGAAGCAGGGAAGGGATGGTCTAAACACCTTAGGTCCTAGAGAAGGCAGTGGGTACTAACTCCCAACATAACTACACACTAGGGAAGGGGCTGTTCTCCCAAAAGGAGGCTCAGTGAAATTGGAAGCTGGGCAGCAAAAATTACTCAAGCATGGTTTCCAATGCCTATTTGGAAAGGAGCCTCCTCTTACAGGTGCCACATATCTTACTATAATTTTGGCACCACAATCCATGCTCTTTTTCTCACCCGTGTTTAAAAAATAAGAGCTTATAGGAGAATATTGTTAGGATGACTATATGTCCTCTTTAACACAAAGTACAACACTTCTACAAAGGTTCTTTCTCTTTTTTCTGCATATCATCCAGTTGCCTTTTTATGCTCCAGAAAATAATAAAGAAACTAAAGAAGTTGAAATGGTCAGAAGTATGGAATGGCTTAAAGAAAGTCCTTTTTTGTTGTTGTTCTTGATTTGTTTCCTCTACTGATGAACTTCTAGGTGCCAGAGGCCATTTATTCATTCACTTGTTGTGTCTCAGGATCAGGTTGTTGAAGATGTCCAGCTGACTTGGAGTAGTAGTTACTCCATTGTAGTCTCTTTTTCATCAGCCGTTTCCCGGCTGGCCGTGCCTGTGCTCTAGGTTCTGCTTGAGTTTGACTTACCTACTTCTACCAGCTTGTAAAAGTCTCAATTGTAACTTTGGAAAAACTATCTGAATCCTTCCACTGAGATTTATTCAAAAAAATTGTGTCCATTGGGAAAGAAGTGTATTTATACTGATGTTGCTTGTTTCTTCTAACTGTGGAAACAAGTTGACATGGCCAAGAGAGCTGGATGACAGGAGAGAGGAAAGAAATATATTCTCATATACAGGTAAAGATATTAAGGGAGAAAGCAATCAGAACTGTGCAAATATTTATGAAGATATGCACTAAAATATTCCCGTAATTCTGACTCAGATCCATTCTGGAAATAATTGGGGTATATGTAACTAAAATACCAGCTATTATTTAGAGGTAAAAATTGATAATCGGCTTACAGTATTTGTGAGAAAAAATGATACTGTTATGGGAAAGGAAACCAAGGCAGAAGAAAAGTTTTTGATTTGGAGTTGATGGCATACTCTTTCGCTGCTGACCAGAGACAGAGCTAGTAAAAGAAACCCATGCAGAATTCTAATGCAAGTACATAGCTGCAGCCATCACTGAATATGAGTTACAACATACCACTCTGAACTTCAGTATTACTCACCCCCCCAAATTGAAAGCGTATTTGAAATGCTCAGCAACTTACCCTCTATATCAAGGACTACTGTCTTGCTCAAATTATAGATGTCAAAAATATTGACACATGACCCAATCAACACAAACAACCTATTACTTACTTTCTGACTGATGTGTAACCCTGTTACATAGTTAAAAACTTCCCTCCAAATCATTTTTAATGATTATCCTCCTGACTCCTACATATGAGAGGAAGGGTAGTCAAAATTCCATTTTTACTTATGCAGGTCAAATTCTTAGCAAATTTATCCTAGATTCAAAAAATAATTGCTACTTGTCTTCTATTTCTTCTCAGAGGGAAAAGGCTGCCATGATTTCCTCTCATGGTGTAGCTGGGAAATGTACAACTCAGAGCTGCTAATGCATGGGGTAAGTGGACAGTCTTGCTAACTCCTATTATCATCATTGTGTCTAGCATATATGTCAGTTCAAAACTAAAATGTCCTCCTTTGCATCCATAGTACTTTAAATATCCCAGCAGTATCTGCATTTATATAATGCCCATCTGCATGATATCAAATCATCTTGACAAATGTTCCATATTTCTATTTTTGGGTGTGTATGTACGCACGCACGTGCATGTCTGTGTGTGTGTGTGTGTGTGTGTGTGTGTGTGTGTGTGCGCGTGCATGTCTAGCTGAGAACTGAGAGGTTAAACAAGAACTTTTGGGGGTCATAGACATGTCTAAACTTGAAGTTATCACTGATAGTAAAAGGGTCATTTAACTTGGAGAAAAACTGGGTAAAATGAATTCAAGTAAATCAGAAGTGATTAGTCAGCTCTATTTTCTTTTCTGCCACACTATTTTACATCATTTATTTTAAATGCAAGATACTGGGGGAAAATTATTTCTATTTAATGAGATTTGATATATTCAACCTTGTGTTATTAGTGAAAATATGATATGTTGTTAGTTGGCAAATGCATTTAAAATAAAACACTGTTTTGAATAAATTATCAGGTTGATGAGTATATAATGATAATATTGATATTTTATATTTGTTAGAATGTTGGCAGTTTACAAAGCACACTTATATGCAACCCTTTGCTCAATCCTCATAATTCTGTTGGTATGATTGTTCACATTTTATAGATAGGATCTGAAAACTCAGAGAAGGTTAAGTGACAGCTAGTAAGTGAAAAGCAAGAGTTCAGTATCTGGTTTTCTGCCTCCAAACCCTTTTCAGTAGTCACTTTTACCGAAAATAACTAAATAGATAGATAGCCTTTATTATCTCTTGCCTGCACTGTTTCAATGACCTCTTATCTACTGTCTCTGGCACCATCTTCTTACTGCTCTTGATCTTCCCAGAAGCAATTCAAATCAGCATTCTTTCCCAGCAGACACCTCTTGGAGCTCCTTTGCTAGACGTTAAATTTTGAACTCTTACTTTGTCTTCCAGTATCTATCACAATCAGACTTAAATTTGGTCTCAACCTGTTCTTCAGTCCCGTGTCTGCACAACATAGCCCATGTTCTAGCTATACCAGTCTCACAATTTCTTCAACATGGTGTGCTGTTCTGCACCCTGAGTCTTTGTACCTGTTGTTTGTTTTCCCTAGAATGTCTTTCCTTTATCCTCTACCTAGTAAATTTTTGCATATGACCTGAAAATCAGCTGAACTTACCTCCTGGATGAAACCTCGCCTCCCTTCTTAGGACTCACATGCATTTTACTATTGTTAATACAACAGAAAGTGCAAATCATGTGAATGAGCTACTTAAGGGTACAGTCTATGTCTTGTTGATCTTTGTATCTTCCTCCACCCAGGATATAGCACAGTGTCTGGTATTCAATAACCACTCATAGAATTGATAAATAAAGCACCAATCATTTATTTAATGGCAGTGAAAATACCTTCATTTATTAGATATCAAAATTCTTCTGCAGAAATATACTTCCAAGTATATATCCAAAAGAATTGGAAACAGCATCTTAAAGAGATATGTTCATGCCGTGTTCTTAGCAATATTATTCACAATAGCTGAAAGGAGGAAGTAACCAAATGTATAGCAACAGATAAGTAGGTATACAAAATGTGCTGTATACCTATAATGGAATTTAACTCAGCCTTTAAAAGGGAGGATTTTGTGATATGTGCTACGACATGAATAAACCTTGAAGACATTAAAGTGAAATAACCCAGTAATAAAAAAACGAATCCTATATAATCCCACTTATAAGAGGTACCTAAAATAGTCAAATTCATAGAAACAGAAAGTGGAATGGTGATTGCCAAGAACTGAGGAGGTAAAGAAATGAGTTGTTTGATGGATACAGAATTTCAGTTTTACAAGACAAAAAAGATGGGTAGTGTTTGTACAGCAGGGTGCAAATACTTAATGCTACTGAACTGTACACTTGAAAACGGTTAAATTTTGTTGCATGTATTTTCCACAATTAAAAAATAAGTTAAAAAATCCTTTTTAGTAACATTTTCTCCTTGGTTATAGAAATGAATGAACTAAAGAAATTATTTCAAATATATATATGGTACAGAGAAGAAGATAAAAAGGAGCAAAAAACCAAATAGACACATAAAACATGTCTACTCTCAAGATCAGTCTTTCTAATTGGAGAGAGAGAAATCAGACATATAAATTGCTAATATGATTTTAAAATGATAAATTCCCAAAGCCATTTATTATTACTGGAGTCCTGAGATAAGATTGAATAGAAGAGAGTGGAGTTCAATTAGACTGACTGTAGAGCTTTTCAATGAGGAGGTGAATGTGTAGCCTGGTTCTGGAGATTCAGTTGAGCAAGTATTGACAAAGCAGCAGGCAGTGGGCTCTGGAGAGATATGGAGAGGGACATGGAGGAGCTTTTTGTGAGAAGGATATACCTGCTTTACGGGAAGTACTTTATTAACAGCAATGTCAAGTAAATACTACTTATAATCTCTTTTATTTGAGTAAACTGAGGTGTACAGAGGTAAGTTAACTTATCCAACGAGAATATACAGTAAATGGTAGAGTAAGATTTTCAACCCACACCACCCAGCAGGGACATCCATGTAATTACTCAGTGATGCACTATGCTCGCCAGTCAGCTCCATAATGAAGTGGTTCTCAGTGTCTCATTTCTGTATATATCCTCTTCTGAAGATACCATGGTTTATTGACGATTTTCAGAAATGCAACACCCTCCTATCAGAGAGCTTGGAATCCAGCTGATTGAATGTTTACAGATAACTAGATGAAACAAAATAATTTAATAATACGAGATATTCAGTTTAGAGAAAGAAGTGTTTTGACAGTGTCTTGTCAGTCCATTTGATCTTTCAGCAAGGGATTTTGGCGAGGGACTCTGCTCTGGAAAATGGTCTCTATCATTGTGCTTAGTGCTCCAACTCCATAGCTCTGAGACTGTTCTTCACCCAGAGTATTCTTTGGGGTTTATTATTGCATGAACTTTCCTTTGCAACTTGCACAATATTTTCAAATTTATCTGGCTGCATAAAGTCATCAACCTGTCCTTCCATCAGAATTTACATAAATTTTTTTTTCCACAATTGCAGCAGATATGTTACATTATTTTCAAATGAAAATCAAATATGGGTAATAGGAATTGGGCGTGTATGATTCCTTTTTTTTTATTCATTTTTTTTAGGACTTCAGCCATGGCATATGGAAGTTCCCAGGCTAGGGGTCAAATTGTGCCAGCCTATGCCACAGTCACAGCAACTCAGGATCCGAGCTGGCTGCAACCTACACCACAGCTCACGGCAACATCGGATCCTTAACCTACTGAGGCCAGAGATCGAACTCACAGCCTCATGGATACTAGTTAGATTTGTTTCTGCTGCACCACAACCAGAACTCTGGGTGTGTATGATTCTGGTGGGAGGAGTGGTCAGAAAAAGCCAACTCTTCCATATTAACTCATATATATTAATATTAAATATGGGCAAAGACATGTCGTAGTTTGGATGCTGCTTATTGACTGTGTCAGTCTACAGTTATCTAAAGTAGAGTCAGCAAAAAGAAAAGAACAAGGTGGTAGTTATTTAATCTTCTTTCTGACATAAAAAAGCAAACCAGGAAATACTTTACCATATTCAAAGATTTTTCTGTTTTAACATTTAAAAAAAAAACATATAACTCAATAAGGTTTTTTAAGTACTGAAAACTATATTTACATGATCAGGTCATTAAAAACTTTGATTAAAAACTGAGGAAAAAGAACCCATTTTACTAGATTTCAAACTGAAAGAAATCTTTTACTATTTAAATATCACTATTTAGAAAATAAGTATTTTGGAATCAGATCAGTGGAGGCGTGGAAGACAAGGAGAAAACTATTCACGAATCTCAAAAGCCCTTTTGGACAGCAGACCACTGACAAAATATTTCACTTCATCAAATATAAATGAGTTAGAAATACATAGGTTGTTTTTTCCCCAGACTGAGCAGGGGCTTACAATGTTAGGCAAAAATAACTTTTGGCAACTCCTATTTGGTATTTAGCTGAAACGGGAGTATTTTTTTTTTTTTGCCAGAAGTTTACTTTTATGGCTGAGTTTTATATAGAATAAAGTACAAAAAGACTGCATTGCCTTATGTACATGTATGTGTTTTCAGGCTGGAAATGTTATAAAATCGATGACAATTTAAGATTCTTCTAGGAACAGACAGATTCATGCAAAAAGTAATGAATAGCTTCACTGTCTTCTGGCTACATGTCTGAGTGTGCCAGAAAATCTCAGATTTTTCCTTATAAAATGTAAAGACCTGATATAAGCCTGAGAGGTAAATATGCTTCAGGAAACACTCCTCTTTAACAAAATCTGGATTTTAAGTCTCTCCCCTCAGTTCTGATCTGACCATTTGTGGCACATACATTGCCTTCATGGCATCAGCAAAAGCAAGTAGGTTGGTGGGCCATATGTGTGTAATTGGTAGGTAATTATTAAGATTATTGCAGCTGCCCTAACTCAGGTTCCCATGTACTACAGGTTTTTATTAGAAGAATATTGTTACTTTGACCATTTTAAAATTTAATTTGATTTATTTTAAACAGCAATAGAACTTACTTTTTTTTTTTTGTAGCCTTTATTTGGACTGTTAAATGTGATGTAGGAAGTCTTGAATTTTGAATACATCACAGTGGCAGACCAATGAGAAACTTTGCTCATCTTGGCTATATCTATCAATGCCATGGCAACTGGTTAAGTTGGGGTGTGGGGACTAGATAGGGAGGATCAGGTATACTGGTCATTTGGTATCGGATATACTTCCTTAACCTGAAGACCCTTTTCTCATATAGCACCTGCCTGAACATATATGTACATGCATATATCAGGAAAACAAAACCAAAAATATTTCATGTCTTAATAACATTGTCATCATGAAGGTATCACTTCAAGATAAGATATCTTAGAAGAATAAAGTTTCCTCATGTCTATAATATTCTATCAATAGATCATTCTATTCATGGTGCCTACATCAATGTTATTCCTATTCCTGTGGAATGGTAAAGCAGTTGTCTAATATTTGAAAGCTCTAGAGATGTGTCTTCCAGTTTTACCTCTGGAACTTAAGACAATATCAATTACAAAGCAAACAACAATGACAATAATAAGCCAACAGGCATTAGTCAAAGTTTAAAGCCTCACTGTCAACCTCATGTTTGGTCATACCTCAGGATAGATGCAAATTCTGCAAAAGAATATCTCATCTATGGATGGGTGGGATAGGCCATTTATGCTAGTTAGCCCTGAGAAATACAGAAAAATTCTAGAAGTCCGTTCCTCTTCATCTTTCTTCTCATTTTCTTATGTGCTTTAAGAAGTAACAAAGAAATGTCTACCATTTTGGCTGTATAAATGACTAAATAAGAACTACTGGGTCTGAAGTCTTAGGATTCTCATAGGTTTTTAGCAATCCATTTTCACACTACTTCAGATGAATTCTCTTCTTTATGTATAAGCAACCTGCACCCAAGCGCCCCAATGTGCAATGGGCTACATCCACCCACACATCTATAATCAGCTCTGTTCATCATTTATTTATCTGGTGTCAGCCTATTAGAACAAGATTAGGAAGGATTCAACCTAAACATAAAATAAAATTAATTGTATATACACATACTGGTTAAAGCTAGTCTTATGCACACATGGGTAGGCAACTACCTATATGATGACATTATAGGATGCTCCGAGGCTCAATATGTAGGAAAGAAACGGACAGGAATTCTGGCCTTTTGCTGCTTCCTTGGCTGAACATTAAAGTTTGCACTGTTCTTTTTAATACATTTGTGAACAGAAGTCTGAGGTTTTGAGGTAGTCATGGGCATGTATGACACTGAAGAAGCTTTCTGTAATGAGGTAACTGGATAACTAGGTCAGGAGAAGGAACAATGACCAAGTTCTTCATTTATAGGGCAGTGGTAGCCTTGATTTTGCTTTTGGTAATTATGTTTCAGGGAAAATGTCTTGAATCATAGCATTTAGATTTCTGTAATTAAAGTGGGAAACTGAGAGGGAAATGGCACATAGATGAGGACTGTAAGTGAACATCCACAATGAGCTAACACTTTCCTTCCATTGTCTCATTTCATTACTCAAAAAACCTTGCAAGGCTGGAATAACCTCCATTGTTCAGAGGAGATGATAAACTTAGAGAGATGAAATATCCTATCCAAAGTCACATAGCTATTGAGTAGAAGTATAAAATCTGAACCCAGTTCTCTAAGCGCAAAATAGTATTATGTGGCAGCCCAAAATCTGGACTATAATTTGTTTATTTTCTATATATAGTCTTTTTTTTTCTTAATGGATTTTATTTCAATTATAGGTGTACATAAATGTACATAAATCATCACAAGTCAATTTTATAGATTTTGTATCCCAAACCCCCAGTGCATCCCCCCACCCCCCAGATTGTCTTATTTGAAAAACCAAGGT
>PVHT020001750.1:3295241-3310227 GCA_004024745.2 Catagonus wagneri
AACGAATCCGACTAGGAACCATGAGGTTGCGGGTTCGATCCCTGCCCTTGCTCAGTGGGTTAACGATCTGGCGTTGCCGTGAGCTGTGGTGTAGGTTGCAGACGCAGCTCGGATCCTGCGTTGCTGTGGCTGCGGCGCAGGCCAGTGGCCACAGCTCCGATTAGACCCCTAGCCTGGGAACCTCCACATGCCGCGGGTGTGGCCATAAACCCGCGGCCATAAAATGACAAAAGGCAAAAAAAAAAAAAAAAAAAAGTTACTGAGGCTTGATTTGTAGCCCAGAATGTGATCAATCTTAGAGAATGTTCTGCGCACACTTGAGAAGAATGTGTTCTCTGTTGCTTTTGGATGGAATGTCCTATAAATATCTATTAAGTCAATCTGATGTAATGCTTCATTCAGGGCCTGTGTTTCCTTATTGATTTTCTGCCTGGATGACCTGTCCATTGCTGTAAGTGGGGTGTTAAAGTCCCCCATTATGTTGTGTTATTGTTGATTTCTCCTTTTAAGGTTGTTAGCAGTTGCCTTATATATTGTGGTGATCCTATGTTGGGTGCATAGATATTTAAAATGGTTATATCTTCTCCTTGGATTGATCCTTTGATCATTATGTAGTGCCCTTCCTTGTCTCTTAAAATGTTCTTCATCTTAAAGCCAATCTTGTCTGATAGGAGAATTGCTACTCCAGCTTTCTTTTGATGCCCGTTTGCATGGAATATTTTCTTCCATCCTCTCACTTTCAATTTGTATGTGTCTCTAGAAATGAAGTGGGTCTCTTGAAAACAGCATATATATGGGTCTTGTTTTTGTATCCATTCGGCTAGTCTATATCTTTTGATTATGGCATTCGGTCCCTTAACATTTAAGGTAATTATTGATATATGTGTTCTTATTGCCACTGTATTAAATGTTTTGGGTTTTTGTTGCTCTTCTATTCTTCCCTTTTTCTCTTGTTGTCTCCTCTCACAAGATGGCTATCTTTAATGTTGTATTTGGATTGATTTTTCTTATTTGTTTGTGTATCAATTGTAGATTTTTGGTTTGCAGTTACCCTGAAGTTTTGGTATAGGAGTCTATATATAAATGAGATTGTTTTAAGTTGTTGGTTTCTTAATTGCACGTGCTTCTCCAGTGACCTGCATTTGTGCTCTCTTCTCATGATTTCTGATTTTGGTAGCATAATTGTGTATGGATGATCTAGTAGCTTTACTGTAGATATGCCTTTACTGTTGGGCCTTGTCATTTGTGGTGTTTCTATTTCTGGTTGTGGCCTTTTCTTTTCTACCTAGAGAAGTTCCTTTAGGATTTGTTGTAAATCTGGTTTAGTGTTGCAGAAATCTCTTAGCTTTTGCTTATCTGTAAAAGTTTTGATCTCTCCTTCAAATGTGAATGAGAGCCTTGCTGGATAAAGTAATCTTGGTTGGAAATTTTTTCCTTTCATCACATTAAGTATATCATGCCACTCCCTTCTGGCTGCAGAGTTTCAGCTGAAAAATCTGCTGATTCCCTTATCGGGGTTCCCATGTATGTGATTTGTTTCTTTTCCCTAGCTGCTTTCAATATTTTCTCTTTGACTTTAATTTTGGTCATTTTGATTAATATGTGTCTCGGGGTGTTCCTCCTTGGTTGTATTTTATATGGTACTCGTTGCACTTCCTGGATTTGAGTGAGAGGTTCCTGTCCGATATTCGGGAAGTTTTCGGCTACTATATCTTCAAATATTTTTTCTATCCCCTTCTCTCTCTCTTCTCCCTCTGGCACCCCTATAATATGGATGTTGGTGCGTTTAACATTATCCCAGATTTCTCTGAGAATCAGCTCATTTCCTTTCAATCTTTTATTCTTTTCTCTTCTGCGTTAGTGATTTCCACTAATCTGTCCTCCACCTCACTGATTCATTCTTCTGCCTCCTGTATTCTACTGTTGGCTGCTTCTAATGCATTTTTTATTTCAGCTATTGTATTTTGCATCTCTTCTTGTTTAATTTTTACATCTTGTGTTTCTTTGCTCAGTGTTTCCAGTAAATTATCAATCTTTGCCTCCAGTCTATTTCCAATGTTTTGCATCATCTTCAGCATCAAAAGTCTAAAGTCTCTTTCTGGGAGGCTGGTAATTTCCTCATCACTGAGCTGTTTTTCTGGGCTTTTCTCTTTCTCCCTTATCTGAGTTAGAATTTTCTGTCTTTTCATTTTTGTAGGTTTTTGGTGTGGTGAGCTTTTTGTAGACAATAGAGTTGTAACCTGTCTTAGTTCTGGTGTTTGCCTCCCCTGTGGCTAAAGTTGGTATGGAGGGGGCTTGCTGTAGGCTTCCTAATGGGAGGGACTGACGTCTGCTCACTGGTAGGCGGGGTTGATTCCTCTCCCTCTGATGGATGGGGCTTTGTCTCTGGATGACATTAGAGGCTGGCTGTGTGCCTGAGGGGTCTTTAGGCAGCCTGTTTACTGATGGGTGGGGCTGTGTTCCCACCTGGATTATTGTTTGGCTTGGGGCTTCTCAGCACTGACGGGAGGGACCAGATTTTCCCAGAAATGGCCCCCTCCAGAGAAATGCAGGCTGCTGCATGTCCCTGAGAGCTTCACCTCCAATGCCCTTCCCCTACAACAAGACACAGTCACCCCTGTTTTTCCAGGAGATCCTCCAGGATTTGCAGCCAGATTCCACCCAGATTCCTATGGAGACTGCTTTGCCCTGAGACCCAGTGCACATGAAAGTCTGTGTGTGTCTTTCTAGAATGGGGTCTCTGTTTCCCCAGTCCTGTGGAGGTTCTTCACACAAGCCCCGCTGGCCATCAATGCCAGATGATCCAGGGGCTCTTTCTCCCTGTGCCAGATCCCCAGGCGTGGGGATTTGACATGGGGTTCAGAACTCTTAGTCCTGTAGCTGAGTCTCTGTTATGCCATTACTTTCCAGTCTGTGGGCTTCCCACCTGGGAAGTATGGGGTTGCTTCTGTTGTGTAATTGCCTCTCCTACCTCTTGGTGTGGTCTCCTCTTTGTCTTCTGGAGAAGAATATCTTTTTTGGAAGTTTACAGTCCATTTGGTTGAAAGTTGCTCGGCATTTGGTTTTAGTTTTGTTGTTTTTTGGGAGAGAAGTTGAGCTCCAGTCCTTCTATTCCGCCATCTTAATTCAGTCTCCCCTTTTCAGAAATTTAAATTTACCCAATTTTTAGCTCTTTTATTACATAATCATCTCACCCTGTTGCCCTTCATTTGCCCTTCACTAGTTCCCTCTGTTGTGGCTTTTCTTAGGTGGAATATTTCATATTAAAATTTTCTGTGCTATTTATGTTTGAAAGTCTCTCCATCAAAGCTCAATCATATACAGCTTAGTAAACTACATTAAAAGTCCATTATAACATGGCTTTTATATAAATTCTAATACCCTTTTTGTCTGTCACATTTACTCAGCTGTCAAGTGAAACAACTAATTAATCCTATTGTTATACAGTGAGGCTCTGTTTCAACCAGGATGATCTTGTTTGGGGAATATATGAAATAAGGGGAATGTCAGTTATTGTGGAATACAACTGAAGATGGATTGGAAAAGTAGGATAACCGGGAGAAGTCAAGTTGAATCTAGAATGTTACAAATAATGTCTATAATTTTCATAGTTCAGAATAAGAGGCAAGAATAGTCAAGAAAATCAGTCAAGAAAAGAGTGACCATTCCAGGCAACAGAAAGTTTAAAACAAGGAAATGTTGAGAAGCCAAAAATGTAACAGTATGGTAACCCAGATAATTAGCAATGGCAAATCCACTATCATCATGAGGCAAGAGGGTTAAAGGGAAAAACAGTACTAGTTCCCTGGCCCTGGGGCCATATTCAGAAGCGGAAACCACTTTAGATGTGCCTGGTGGTAGCTGAAACCAGTAAGTCAGGAACACCCAGACTTATTTGAGACAACATTGGAGGCCCAGTTGCTATAATAGATGTCATCTAAAGGAAAAGGAGAGGGAGAGAGATAGAGACAGACAGAGACAGAGACAGAGAAATGCACTGATTTTTCCTTTCCTCCAAATTCCTTCCAGTGTCTCCTATCAGCTGAACCTAGCTAGAGGTTGGTAAGTGAGAGTGGGAAATACTTTTCCCTGGGATACAACTAGAGTAAGAGAGGGGAGGGAATGGACCTGAGGGCAAACAGGATGATGATATCTCTGATGGGTTAAATTATGAAGGTAACAGGAGATTAGAATGCAAGAATAAGGACTTGGTAGCCCAGATGTGCGATCTGATTATTCAGATGGATATTTCCATCAAGTATGAAACAACTTTAAATGGTCATATATCTAAGGATTTACTGTACTGTAGTTTTTTTCAGGGCACTGCCTGGGTCCTAAGTGGGCAATTTATACCTTCAGTGTGTGCTTTCTTCCTACCAAGGTGTGAATTACTTCTGTGCATTTTCCCTCTGTGATTCTACGTAGCTTCTCAGGATGGAACAGTTAGATATCAAATTCTCTTCTGTAAGTATTTAAGACATTGAGTTAGAGTTGACTGAAATCTAGTCAATGCAGTCATTTTAGACTTTTCAATCAAATTCTCTTTTTATTTACACGCTATGAACTAATTTAGAATATGTGTTAAAAGTATTAAGATGATCTCACTAAAGAGTTAAAACATTCGTTTTGATTCTTCCTCCTGTTAGAAAATTATTTCTGTTTAAATTGAAGACCAGGGAGTTCCCTTTGTGTCTCAGTGATTAACAAACCCAGCTAGGAACCATGAGACTATGGATTCGATCCCTGGCCTCGCTCAGTGGGTTAAGATTCTGGTGTTGCCATGAGCTATGGTGTAGGTAGCAGATGTGACTCAGATCCTGTGTTGCTGTGGCTATGGTGTAGACCAGCAGCTGTAGCTCCGATTTGACCCCTAGCCTGGAAACTTCCACATGGCATGGGTGAGGACCTAAAAAGAAAAAAAAAATTGAAGACCAACAATCTATGTTACATATTTTAAATGTATATCCCTCTGACATTGAAAGACAATTCTTAAATTGTGTTTCTTCATGTCTTCCCGTAGATGTACATTTGAATCTACAGAGGTCAGAATCATTGAGAAAGGGCATTAGAGAGGCTAAGTAGTTCTTGTTTAACCTGATAAACTCTGGCTCAAATTAAAATTTTTTGTTTATGTTGCTTCCTAATAGGTTAATTACACTTAATCAAATAGCACACATCTTACAGAGCAGAACCATGATGTTGTTTCCCCTTATGCATTATTATGTCTCTGTGCAGAATACAAGTTATTGTTCTGATGTGGAAAGACCAATGGACTCAGCCTTGTACCTTTTTGTACTTACCACTACTGTAATTTGTATGGATATTAAAAAAAAAAAAGTCAACACATCTAAATTAGAGTGAATAACTTTTCCCCTTCTACCAGTGCTCTTTCATTTTTTCTTATGAGAAAGTCTGGATATGATTCTCATATTTCTTTAAATAAATAAGGTATTACAATGATGTCATAAATCATCATGATCAGAATGATACATCATTTCATGATGTTTTTCACAGTAAGGTACAAAAAACTCAACTGAAAATGGCTTATACAAAGATATCATTATCTTTATGATCTAACAATAAGTCCTGGTATAATTGTTTTGCAGTTGATTGACTCAGGGGCTCAATGAAATCATTATGAACTCACCTTCTTTCCATCTTTTTCTGTGCCATCCTCTGAATGTTAGTGTCCTCCTTAAGCTAGTTTCCTGCATTCCAAAGCAGTTTCAAGCTTATATCCTTAACAATAGCCTCCGATTTCAGTGGTCAAAATGGCATCATGTGCCTATTTCTAAAACAACCATGAAAATAAGAATGGAATTTATATGATTAATTTCAACTAATGTTGACATGCGGTGGGCTGGGTATTAGTCTTCTTTGAAGGGCAGCCACCAGTAGTTGAACAAAATCAAAAGTCTGTTTGTAGTGTTTGTGGTATTATTATCAGTAGTAGTTTCAGTAGTAGTGGGAATAGTAATTGCTAATGCTTGTATAGCATTTATAATGTGATAGCCACTGTTCCACTAATTATAGTATATTAACTTATTCAATCACCACAATAAGGATATGAGGTAGTTAGCATTATTATCTATGATTTACAGAGATATTAAATAATTTAAGCTCACACAGTTAATTAGTGGTGACACTAGGATTGTAACCCATGTTGTCTGGCCTCAGAGTTGGTACTTTAAAAAATTAACACCAGGCTGCCTCTGTAGAAGGGTGCATATGAGGGGCTGAGGCATATCGCTGTTCAGTAGAAAACTAATAACTTCTGTCACAGTGAACAGAGACTGGTACTGAACAGGCACTCACAATATTTGTTGAATATGAAAAAAATTAAGAATGAATGAGAAAGCCTCCCATAGCCTCCAAGTCCAATGCCTTGTTTCTGATAGTCACTCAGTGGATGTTGCTAGTATACAATTGTATTTCTGTATGGATTAAGCAGACTATTTGAAATATGCCACAAGCTGTTCTGCCATTTAAATGCCAAGATAAATTTTCAGCAGTTTTCAGAGAGGGGGCAATTTTTCATGACTGCAATGAGATGGATTGACATCAGGAGTTTTATTTGGGATGCTGTAGAAGTCCAGGAAGTGGTTGCTGTTCAAAAAATACAACTGTTTCCTATTGTTTAAATTTGTCGTTATGGGAGTTCCTGTTGTGACACAGCAGAAATGAATCTGACTAGGAACCATGAGATTGCGGGTTTGATCCCTGGCCTTGCTCAGTGGGTTAAGGATCCAGCATTGCCATGACCTGTGGTGTAGGTCACAGATGCGGCTCAGATCTGGCATTGCTGTGGGTGTGGTGTAGGCCGGCAGCTGTAGCTTTGATTAGACCCCTGGCCTGGGAATCTCCATATGCCGCTGGTACAACCCTAAAAAGCAAAACAACAACAACAGAATTGGTCAATATGCAAAAAACTAGCAAGGCTTATATCCTATGCCGAGATCCTCTTAGATTTCTATCTGAAAAATGTCTGACCAGTTTACATTAGCCCTTACTTGGGCTGTGCACTGGAAATAACAAACCTCTTTCACTACAATTTCAAGTTCCCATAATGCCTGCATAGAGCACAGGCTATATATATATATATATATATATATATATATATATATATATATATGTATGTATATAGTTGAATGACAAATAAATGAGCAAATAGATGAAGGAATAACTGAATGAGGTAAGATCACAAAGAACTTTAAAAGAAATGGATCAGTGTTTTCTTGTATACCCTGAGAGCTTTGCCTTTTTTTTTTATTGGAGCATTTAGCAGTACAGCTTACAGATGAAAGTCAAAGATTCGTGATGACATAAAACATGTCGTTAGTACCTAAGCTAGCTAGAAAGCAAATAGACTAACTTACTTTGACCTGAAATTATCCAGGGAACTTCTCGTGTCTATTTTTGCAATTTTCTGGATAAAGTGGCCTCTTGGCTTTCACAGCAAATTTATAGTGACTGTAGAAATGTAATGCAGGCCAACTTGGAGTCTTTTGTGTTTCCTCATTAAATAAAGTTTAAGATGGTCTTGAATTCTGGCCAATGCTATAGAATTGTTTGCTTTGTTCCCATTTGCCTTTTTTTCTCTAGATTTCTCATGAGAAAACCGAGAATTTAATCAAATTACCTTCATGAACTGTAATTTCATTTAAAGGACACAGAGATCAAAAGAGGTAATAGTTTCAGAGATATTCTGCTCTTCCATAATCCACATCATCACCTGTGGAAATCCTACAGAAAATTATTCACAATTGAGTCTAAGACTATGGCAGTAAAACTCAGGCTCTTATTAAGTCTGTTACATTGCTTCCAAGCACTGTATTCTATTTTCTGTGAATATTATTACTAACTTTCATAATGTGCAGCACTCATATATAGATATGCTTTAAAGAATAATAAAAAATACAGATGCTATAAATCAAGAACTAAAAAGAAAGCTAATTGGAATGTCATTAGTAAGAAAAAAGGATTCCATTATGCTATATATATATATATATGTATATATGTATATATATGTGTGTGTGTGTGTGTGTGTGTATATATATATATATATATATATATATATATATATATATATATATATATATATATATAGTGTACCAGTATGTTTTAAGGAATGGTTACATTTATTGACCGTGCTTATCATTATATTAATTAAGTGCAAGTGTGAGTATATATTTTTCCTTCCATGGTACGATATACATAGGTTTTGCCTTGACTTTGTTATTCAGGTTGTGGTTTTTATTTCTACTGAATTGGCTTTAAAAAAAAAACTCTTTCAAAGAAAAAAATACAGACTAAATATTTTTAATGCGATGTTATTTTGGTACTTTGAAGTATTAAGTTGCTTTAAGAATCTGAAGACAACCTAACTTTTGTCTATATCAGGTGAAAGATGAGCCGCATAAAAAATAAACTATAGGGTATCATTTATAGCATGATAAGAATTATTCCCAAAGATAATTTTTCTAATTTTTGAGTGGCATCAGCTGCCTAAGCGAGGCCACGGGCATTAATTATAGAGAAGATGCTAGGGAGGAATACTTATGTACCTTTCATTGTTATAGAACCTCATTTGGGAGTTAATATCAGGCCTGTCTCCAGTACCATTCATCTGACACTTGGTAAATGAGTTGTCAGTAAAGGTGAAAATATATTAACACTGCAGATCACTTGAAATGGGTGCTCTTATGTGTTTTACCAGAAAATTCTCCTTTCGGTTAACTCAATATCTTTTCTGACACATTTTCGTTGCACTAAAGTATCTTTTATAGTGTGTCAGAGTTATGAATACTGATAGACCCTCTCCTAAAGTGCCCCTCAAGTTCACTGCCATTTGCTCATTAGGTTTGCTTTTTATTGCGTGTCAGAAAGTGCCTCCTTTTAAGCACCTACTAATAAATGAGAATTGATGAGAACTGTATCTCCAGAGCAGGCGGTAAATTCAAAGGTCTTAAATGAGGATGTCTGTGAGGCATCTAAGACTAGGACACGTGCCCGTGGATCTTGATATGGCTTATAGGGGATAGTTGCTTTGATTTTAAGATTGAGGAGGCACACGTGCCACTCATGCTTGAGTTCTGAAATGGAACCAATTCATTTCCCCCCTTGATACAAGAACATAATAAGCTATCTTTCTAAAGATGTCTCCAGGATCATTTTCAATTAAATTTATCTAC
Organism: Catagonus wagneri; assembly: GCA_004024745.2. Lineage (NCBI taxonomy): Eukaryota > Metazoa > Chordata > Mammalia > Artiodactyla > Tayassuidae > Catagonus > Catagonus wagneri. The sequence continues at coordinate 3,304,433 of PVHT020001750.1, forward strand.
AGGAGTCATATGAAATGTGACTTTATAGGAAGGGTTAATACCCAGCTTCCAACTCTTAACAAAAAACGTGTAAGATGCAGGTGGTAGAAGGAGTAGACGAAGATGCAGAGACAAAGAAAATGGTGGTGTTTTCTAAGTGGAAGTGGAGGCAGGAGGTCAGGGCACATGATCACTCGGTCGTCTTAAGAATCTGGGGTTGAGGCTTCAGTAGAGGAGTAAAGGGGATGGAAAAAGAGAGTGACATCTGTTTCTCAGATATGGATTTCTCTTGGGCTGAATATGTCTGGAGATCCAACCATTTGCTACCTAGCTCTGGGAAAATTCTGAAAAGCAAGAGCATCTCTAGAAAGTAGCTCTTTAGTTTATTGAGATGTTGCTGAACTGGCCTCCACGTTAAAACGGTTACTATGCTCCTATGAAATAGGAAAAGATGTAAATCAAGCTTGCTAATGATAAATAGGGCAAATGCTGGTGATTTGAGTTCCAACTCTGGCAGGCAAGTAATAGCTTGCTGACTCAAAGAGGAGGCAGGAAATCAGTAAACCAGAACCACGAACCTGACAGTTTCTCATAAATTCCAAATCAGTGTTTCCTAAATCTTTTTTTTTCCTACCTTCATGGTTTGAGCATACCTGCAAATATTTTTTAACTAACATTTTACTTAAATTAACTTTTTTTTTGCTTAGCCTCACTCTGTGTAATAATACATGAGATGTATTAGTTTTATCTTTTCTAGTATGTATTAAAATAAATATGTAACTATTAAAAATACAGGAATCTCTGGTCTACCTTAAAATTTCTCATGGTTTGCCCTAGGTACAAGTTCTGTGCTTTGGGAACTCTATTCTAATAATGTGAAGAGTAAATGTATTCCACAGATTTTGAGGGAATACATGATCTGCAGGGACCAGGGGTAAAGGCTTAATATTATTTATTATCAATTTAAATCCTGCGTGCTTTCAGGAGGATTTAAAGGTGACTTAAATTAAGACAGAAAAGACTGTTAAGGTAAAAAGTATAAATATCAGAAACTTGTAGAAGGAGAAAAGAAAATATACTGTCCCTCCATGTTAAAACGGTTACTATGTTGAATATTAAATTTAACTCTGTGCCTTCTGGAAAGTTTAACATTATATTCAACTTGCTCATGGGCTCTATGACCTCTGTTGACCCTTGTTACCAAAAGGAGATACCCATATGGTGATGTATTCTTGCTCTGTGTTAAAAAACTTCGAAGTTTCCTAGAATTTCTACTGAAAATCCACATACCAAGCCATCAGTTTCAAACCTGTCAGGTTTCACTAACAGGAAAAGTGGGAGAGCTGGATCTGTCAAGGTGAGCAGTAGGTGCGGGAGTCAGTGAAGCTTGAAGAGGGGCTTGCCTGGCAGAGGCGAGAGTGCATCTGAGATTTGATGTTGTCAGTCCGTGGGCAGCCTGGAGACTGCTGACTTCTGTGCCAACTATTCTAGTTGCTTTTGCTATGTAACAAACCACTTGAAAACTTAATAGAAGTAAAATAAAAATTAGTAGATCTTAAAGTCTGTGAATTAACTGTTCTCATCCTGGCAATTTTCACTAGGGGTCTGTCATGCATTACAGGCATCTGTCAGACTAGGTGTCTGGAGTCATCTGAAACTCAACTGGGCTGGGTGTCCAAGATGGCACACTCACATGTTTAGCCATTAAAACTGGCTGTCAGCAAGAAGCTTCGCTGGGCTGGAACATTTAGACATGCCTTTGTCATATGACTCCAGCTTCTCACTGTGTAGAGATTTAGTTCTGAGAGGAAAGGTCTTAACAGTAAATGCTGCAAAAAGCAGGAAGCAGAAGCTGCCAGGCTATTTAAGGGCTATGCTCAGAACTGGTACACAGCCACTTCCTTTGTGCCCTATTGAAGAGAACAGTTGCAGGGTTCATTCACATTCAAAGAGGTTGGAGAAATAAACTATAAAATGGGGAAATGGAAAGGTCTCAGTGTAGAAGAGTATGTGAAATAGGAAATATTATGTGACCATCTTTAGAAAATAAAATCTACCACATCCTCCAAGAGACTTCTGCATTCTGGAATCAAGGCAGATTAAACACACACACACAGACACACACACACAGACGCACACACACACGGAAAATCTGGGTTGGGGGATAGTATTTTAGGCATGGTATAAAGTTGTATAGGCAATGAAAGCATTATGTAGTATAGTGACACGAAAGAGCCCTAGACTAAAATTCTCCCCCAGCCTCTGCACTTAATTAGCTATGTAGTCCTTAAGTAGTAACTAGGCCTTATATTTCTGTATTACTAAAAACAATTCAGATTTGAACGATCTTTGAGAAGCCTTCCCATTCTTAATAATTAGGAAACTATGAACTTAATGGTTACTATCCTGCTGTGAGTCAGAGAGAATGGTATGATGAATGAACAGCTCATAAATTAAAAGAACACATTTGAAGCAGGGCTGGCTTTTCTGAGAATCAATAGTTGACATTAAATACTGTAGAGAAAGTTATTGATGTCATTGATTGTTAGATTGTTCCTTGGGCTCTAGAGTCCTAGGAAAGCATTTCCTAATGATCTTTTATAACATGCAAACTTTTAAGTTGTTCTTTTTTTCTTTTCTTTCTTCTTCTTCTTCTTTTTTTTTTTTTTTTTTTGGTCTTTTTAGGGCTGCACCCACAGCATGTGGAGGTTCCCAGGCTAGGGGTTGAATTGGAGCTGCAGCCAGTGGCTTATGCCACAGCCACAGCAACACAGGATCCAAGCCACATCTGCAACCTACACCACAGCTCAAGGCAATACCAGATCCTTAACCCACTGAGTGAGGCTAAGGATAGAACCTGCATCCTCATGGATGCTAGTTGGGTTCATTACCACTGGGCCATGACAGGAACTCTTACTTTTCTCTTTTCTAGGTTTTTCACTCTAATCTAAACTCTGATAAGTAATCTCTAGTCTGCTAACAGAAGTAGAAGGTTATTAATTTATATTTAATCTGAATAATATTAATATTGATTTATAAATCCATATTTTCATTCATTGACTATCTTCAAGTAGGAACAGAATATTCCCAAGTCTATAGCTGTGGATAGCTACATGTGAATTCTTACCTAATATTGAAAAAGATAATGCATATCTCTGCCAAACTTTACATGAGACCTGAACCTAATTGCATGTAAAGGAGGACCAGTTTATTGAGCATCTAATATGGGCCTATTTCTCTGAGAAGGCTTGGGATTTCAAAGATGATTCAGATTAGTTATGCCCTTGCACAATGCATAGTCTATGGGGAAGCTAAGTGGTAAGAAGATACTCTTGATACAATGTGGTAAATATTCTCTTAATGCTCAGTCACTGTGTGTATGGATATGTGGGAGTGAGATAGTGGGATGAGAGGGGAAGGGAGTTGGCAGAAACAGAATTTTCAAATATGAGTAGGTAAATACCATTATTTAATGGACATTCAGAAGACAAATATCATTCAGAAGAAGGAGTCTATGAACGAATATTTAGGGAAGTAGGATGAAAAGCACAGTAAAGATTGAGGCAAGGAAGGAACAAATATTAAGTCTATTTTGATCTCTACAGGAAAGGCTATTGAAGATTCAATGAAATCTCTTAACTGATAATTTACCAATTAATTAAACCATGAACTGAGGTTTCATTTCATGGGTGAGTTTATTCATGGATTTATGTTTGAAGCAGCCTTGGGCCATATATTGGGATACTAAATATGTAGTTGAAATTATATGCCTGGGAAACAAGATATTTCATTCCTATATTTGTTTATTCATTTACATGTCAGGAAAATAAATTATTCTACAGGTTACAGTGGCAACCTAAGACATAGCTCAAAATCCCTGGCCCCATGGATTTTATATTCTAGTGGGAAAGGGTGAGGTAGGGAGATAGATAACAAGTGAGAACATTAAAATACAGAAAGTATGAATAATATTCAGTGTTGATGAGAAAATAAAGAAACAGGGACAGTGGTGTTACAGTTTTGAATAGGTGAGCAGTAAAAACCTCAATGGGATAACAGTTGTAAAGGAGGCAGGGAAGTGAGTCATGTGGATATCAAGGAAAGAGTGGATGCCAACAGAAGAAGGAACAGCAAGTGCAAAGGCCCCAAGCCTGGAACACACCTGGCAAGTTTGAGAGAAAAGAAGAACAGTAAGGATAGAGCAGAGTGAAGCAGAGATTAGCAAGAGGAAGTGAAGAGCAAGCCAGGTTACGTGTGATCTTGTAAGACTCTTTAACGTTCTTGCTTTTACTCTGAGTGGGATTAAAAAACCACCATCGTGTTTTGAGCAGGGGCTTGGTGTGAACTGACTCACTCTTTAACAGGATTACTTTGGCTATTGTGTTGAAAACAGACTAACTGGGACAAGGACTAGAAGCAGAAAAATCAGTCAGGAGGCTATTGTGATCACCCTGGAGAAGAACGATGGTGGTTAGACAAAGTAGTAGAGGTGGAAGAAGAAAGAAGTGGTGAGATTCTGAACATTCTGAGGAAGAACTAAGAGTATTTGCTAATGAGTTCAATATGGATCATGAGGGCAATTGAAGAGGTAACAGTGACTCCAAGGGTTTTGGCATGAGCACATGGAAAGATAGCATTGCCATTAATTGAGATGCTGTGGGGAGTGAAGAAGACAGAAAACTTGCTTTTGAAAATGCTAAATTGATAAAGAATTAAAAACCCAAATGGGGATGTTTAATAGTTGGCATATGAGTCTGGGGTTCAGGTGAGACATCCAAATTAGAAATATGAATTGATAGCCACCCATGATATTTATGATGATATTTGAAGGCTTTTTACAGGATGAGATCAACAAGGCTAGTGTGGATGTAAAACAAAGTCCAGAGTAAGCCCTGGGACACCTGACAGTTGAGACATCTGGAAGTTGAGAAGTAACCTGGCAGAAATAATGAAATAATGGGAAGAAACACCCAAAGAGACAGGAGGAAACCCAGGAGAGTATAACATTCCAAAAGTAGAGTGAAGAAAGTATTCCAAGAAAGAGGAAAGGACACCTTTGTCAAATGCTGCTGATAGGTCAAGTAGGATGAGGAATGATCATTGACCTGTGGGTTTATCCATGTGAAATCTTTTGGGACTCATTACTATATAGGTGACACTAGAAGCCTGTTTGGGAAATTAACTAGTTTCAAAGATCGATGGGGTTGGCAATCAGATTACAGAGGTAAGGGTATTAGGAAGTGAGAAATTGGAGACAGCTAAGGTTGCCTACTCTTTCCAGAAACTTGATTATGAGAAAAGAAATAGGCAGCAATCCTTGCAATTGGTTGGACACCAATGTGTCGAGGAGAAAATGCACTTTTTTTTTTTTTTGTAAAAACGAGTAGGCCAGACTTTATTCCTCTGGGCTAAGAAGGAGAAGCTAGAGGAGAAAGAGTGCAGCAGACAAAGGTTCCTGTGTGATTTTAGAGCTCCTTCAGCTCCTAGCCTGTATGTTCCTGTTTGCTGGTGAATTGTCATGCTAGCAAGTTCTTCAGGCAGCCAGTTTTCAGGGTACCACAGTGCATGTGGTCATCAATATATGTGATGACTTGAGAGAGGCGGCAAGATGGCAGAAAGTAAGAGGTCGCGCTCTCCCTCTCCCACAAATACATCAAAAAACGCATCTAAATATAAAACAAGTTGGACAAATCATCATCTGAATGCTGATCAATTTAAACCTCCAAAAACTGCAAGAAACCCCTGAAATAACTGGGTAGAACAAGTGAAGAAAAAAAAAAAGGTGAGAGAGAAAGGCAATTAGGACCGTAACCAGC
>PVHT020001750.1:3311227-3384160 GCA_004024745.2 Catagonus wagneri
GGGGTGGGAGGGAGTGGGGATAACTACTGCTTTAATGATGGAATAGCAAGGAGCTCCAACTGTAATGCACGGGGAACTATATCTAATTACATGTGACAAATCCATATATGTACATGTAATCGGGTCACCACATGGTGCAGTTGGAAAACCTGACAGAAATCTGTAAACCAGCTATAATGCAAAAATAAAAAAAAAAATATATGTGATGAAAGGATCTATGTAGTATGTATATACACATATGGGAAAATAAGTATGTCAACTGGCACATATATGTGTCTATGTGTAGGTATATATGAAGATATACATATGAGTGTATATATATGTACATATTATAAACAGTATCTGTTCATAAATAAAATATAAAAATGTTTCCTTTCTTTCTTCTTTTCTTCCTTCCTTCTTTTTTAACAGGATTACTCCAGAAGGGAGAGTATAAGAAAATCCACATTAATTGCTTTCACTAGGGAAGGGATCTGCTAAATATATCCATAAAAAAATATTTGGCTGAGCTAGGGACCCACTAAATTTCTATGGTTCTCAAATGAAAGCTAAACTGAATTGTTTATAATCCAGTTTATATATCTAGTAAAGTAAAATACCAGCAAGGATAACACAAACACTTCCATGATGGATGTCTTCAGAGACAGCAAACATATCTTTGATAATATTGCAGTAAACTCAAGAGTTTTATGATAAGAAATAGATTACATTTCCTTTATCATGTAGAATAAGCAATAGAATAAGCTGGGTTTCCTCTATTCAGTGAAAATAATTGAAATATACAATGCAGTATGATCTTTTCCCACATGCAAAGCAAGCAAGCCAATCACAAGGGGCTTGTGTATGTAAACTGAAGGTAATTTGAGTTTGGTTTTTGGATATTTTATCGCTTTCAGACCCAATTTGTTTACCAAACCTAAAAAAGTAACAAAAAAATCACCTAAAAAGCATTAAAAAAAAACCCTTCACATCTTCAATGAAAGCTTATCTTTCTTCAGATCATACTTTCTAGTGTCCCAAAGTGCTAGCATAAATTGAAAATTAAACAAACTACAGCATTGTCAGAAATAATCACACAGCAGGCCAGCCCTCCTACTTCTGTTCCTCTCCTACACAAAGAAACTACAGTGCTGCACTGAACAGCCCCTTAAATCTTTATTGTATTTTGCCTCTGGGGTTTGCTCATCACTGCAGGTCTAAAAGTGTCTGTTACGGTCAGAAATAACTTTAAAAAAATATTGCACCACTGAGCCAACGAGGAGTTCAAATGACTCCAAAACTGTAAACTTGTAAAATGTAAGGTAGAATAAGCACTTTAGCATTTGGAATAAACTGAACACTTCACTATGTCATCCTCAGTGTTCTTGTTTTATGAAGACTGGAAATACTAAGTTGAAGCAAGAGTACCTATAAAGCCCCTGGAGGTACTTGAGAATGGTCTCTTTCCTTGCCACAAAGATGAATAGCACAGTCTGGACTCTAGCTGAAAGCTTTTCTTGAAACCTGCTGCTTACTTCACAGAATGCTTTCCACATGCCTGGGTGGAGAATGGCTTGGTGAAAAGCATTCTGAACTGAGAATTAGAAACCTGTGTTTTTAGACCCAACCTCATGCAGAGGGCTTTCTGATACAAGTTAAGATAATTCACTGAGTACTGCTTCTCAGTTTCTTCCTGGCGGCTGTGAGAAGAATGTTCATGATTTTATGTTTTCATATTATTGATGTTGTTAGTTCATTTGGTTGTTGTTCTCTCTCTAGTTAGTATCTAAATGATGTAATGTTTGCTTTAGGAACAATATTACAGAGAATGGGAGCAGATGGTTTTTGTCTACAGGTGAGATTTTTATTAAATTAATTTATACACACTTAAAAAGCAGCACATGTCTTCAGGTTGGTTAGCCAAACTATTTGGAAGTTGTATATAAATCCAAATAAATAAAAATGAACATGGTACAGAGAATTTAGTGTAATAAAGAAAAGGCCACCTTTCTTACTTTTTAAAAATTAATTTTGTATTAAGTTTTGACATATGCATTGATGATGTCATTCTCCTAATGTGGCTTTGGCTTACCAATCATAATATGAGAAAAGGAATGTGTATGTATGTATGACTGGGTTACTTTGCTGCATGGCAGAAATTGGCACAAAGTTGTAAGTCCACTGTAGTAAAAAAGTATAAAAAAATGAAGAAAAAACATAAATGATGCTTATATTTGAATAAGACTGAAAAGTATTCTGTGCATATGTGTATAAAATGTGTATACAAATTTTTAATATACCTACATACATACGTAGATGTATGTATATGTATTATATATACAAATTCATAGATACACACATTTTGTATATGTATATGTGTACATATATATGTATGTGTGTGTGTGTGTATAAATACATTTATATAGAGAGAACAATAGTGAGCATGGGTCTTGGGTAGCATTTCTTAGAACATTTGGCCTTTAGCCCACAAGGGTAAAACTTATTAGAAAGTATAAATTATTTGTTACCAGGGGAAATCTCTGGTAAACCTAGAAGCACATCTCACTTCCAGTTTTACGTGATCAAAATTAAGCTGCCTTGGAGAGTTCCAGCTATGCCGCAGTGGGTTAAGAATACAACTGCAGCAGGTCAGGTCTAGTGGCTCAGATAGCTGTGGAGGTACAGGTTCAATCTCCAGCCTGAGAAATTCCATATGGAAGTTCCATATGCCGTGGGTGTGGCCATAAAAAATTAAGCTGCCCATATTTGGCATTTGTGCAGAAAGATATGATTGCACAACATTGGAGATTGCATATTGGAGTTGGAGGGCAACTGTGCTAATATCCAATTCAGAAACCATGAGCTCTGTGTCATAGGACTGACATAGCCCCATGACACTGTTTCATTGCCAGATCCTAGTACTACCTTAAGCCAGTTCAGTCAAGCACTAGTACTCCTCATGAGCTTATTCTTTTAGGCCCAAGGCTGTGGCCCTTATGTAACGAAAGTTCTATGGAAGATTTTAATTACATCTTATGGACACCTGCTTTTGATTTTTGCAATAGTGTATATCTCCAAAGACTTGGAGGAGTCATGTAAGGACATTACAATTGTCAAAAAATGGTAACAGTTTTCTTATATTTTCTTTAACATCAATAAACTTCATTAACTATTGTTTATTCAGTGCATACTCTGTGTCAGGCACTGCATTAAAACATTTAGAAAACATTATCTCATTAACTGCTACCACTCTGTAAAATAAGCATAGTTACATATTCTTTTCACATATAGGAAAAGTGAAATTAAATATAAATTTAAACTTTAAATATCCTGTCCAAAGTCACACAGTTTTATAAAAGGAAGATTCAAATCCAGATATGCCTACTTCAAAGTGCATGACTTCTAAAGAAACATTTTATTAACTTTGTATTTTGATCTAACTTGAAGCCTAAAAGTTCCAAAAAGCCCGTGAAACAAATTGTATATCCTTCACCAGCTTCCTCTGATGTTATTATCTCCCATTAACGTAGATCAACTAGGGCAACCAGAAAATTAACATTAACACAATACTATTTGTCTGCAGACTTTACTCAAAGTTTGCCCATTTCCCACTAATGCCCTTTTTCTTATTGACAAATGCAATAACAGTATTCCACCTTGCATTTGTTGTCAGCCTCCTTAATTTTCTCCAGTATGCAATAATTCCTCAGTCCTTACGTGTCTTGATACTTTTTAAAGTACTTATCTTTCTTTCTTTTCTTTTTTGGTAAAATGTCCTATAGTTTGGGTTTGTCTGATGTTTTCTTAGAGTAAAGTTTATGCATTTTTTTGGCAAGAATACTTCAGAACTGGTGTGTCCTCAGTGTATTATGCTGGGGGGTACTTGATATCAATATTATGTACTACAAAGCAGAAATTTACTTTCTACATTGTCTTTTAATTGTGTGTCAATATTAATGAACTATAATCCAGCATTTTAAATCTCACAAGTGAAAATGTTTAAACAGTTCAAAACATACCACATTATATCATTTAATAGGAGTCCCATTGTCTTCCAATTCACCATGATTAATTTGAAGATTCTTTAAATCCTTAACCCAATCAGCATTGAGTCTTTGTGTGCAGATAACTGCTAGTAAATATTTAATAAGCATATTCCTGGGAGATAATGAACCCCTTTTTTTTGTAGCATTTTCTGGTTCTATCATGGTCCATTTAAGCTCCTAGAGTTATGTCACTGAACTCAGAGTAGAAGGAAATACACACAAAATCAATTCTCAGATCTGGTGCAAGCTGGCTCCAGCATAGCACTGGAATAATATGTATTCACGGATGGAATTTTCTTGATTCTAGGCTGTAGAACCAGGGGAGACAAGACAAAATTTAGAATATTCAAAGAACTATAAAAGACAAATGTAGAAATTTCTAGAGAGTCATATTCAAGAAATGGGATGAAATACTAGTACTACTACTAATAGTGATAATAATAATCTATTGCCCTTGCTTGCATCTTTAAATAGTAAAGTTATTTGATTCAAAATCTTAAAAAAATGTCATTTTAAATTGCCCAAATTATAGGTGATTTTAAAAGTAACTTCAAAAACATAGGATGAGACAGTGCTTGAACAAGAGTCAAAGAACACCCTCTGGGAGTTCCCATTGTGGCTTGTCAGGTTAAGAACCTGACACAGTGTCTGTGAGGGTGTGGGTTTGATCCCTGGCCAAGCTCAGTGGATTATGGACCTGGTGTTGCTGCAAGCTATGGCAAAGTCATAGATGTGGCTTGGATACAATGTTGCCGTGGCTATGGGGTAGGCCTGCACTACAGCTCCAATTCAGCCCCTAGCCCAGGAACTTCCGTTAGCTGCAGGTGTGGCTATAAAATGAAGAAGAAAAATAAATAAATAAATAAATAAAAGCCCTCTGTGTTAACCTCAGTTCTGGTGGTAAAATATTTCCATAACTCTTCATTCACTAGCACACCATTAGATTGGAAATCAGTTTAGCAATACACTCCTGCCTTCCTTATTTTACTAATGAGGTCACAGCTAATCTTGTAGCAGTTATTGGCAAGAGACTGGTAAAAAACAATTTTAATTGAAAACTTTATTTTTTTAAACAGATTCCAGAGTACAAATTTGGCTTAAAACACTTTGTTAAAATTTACATTTTTGGACGCTACTCTGAAAGAGGAAACAAACACTCCCACGTTGGAAGAATGCTTTCGGCTATTCAATTTACTAATCGAATATTAAGTATATTTTAAAAAGAACTGACAGCTAGCACTAATTTTTCATACTTTTTCTACACAGACCCCAATATCCATTTAAAGGAATCACTTCCGCATAGGAGTATTTTTTTCCAAGCATGTTATTATCTCTATGTTGATTTAAAAGTTACAATATTTTATGCACATTGTGAAGGGCAGAGTGCCCTGCCAGAGAGTCCACATCCTAACCTCCAAAACCTACATGGAAAAAAAGAATTTTGTTCAGGACCTTGAGATGGGGAGATTATCCAGAATTGTTTGTGTGGTCCCATAATAATCACCAAGGTCCTCATAAGGGGGATGCAGGAAGGTTAGAGCCAGAGAATAAGACATAAGACCAGTGGAAACAGAGGTCAGCATAATGTGGCCACAAACCAAAGAATGTAGGACATTTCTAGAAGCTAGATAAGGCAAAGAATGAATTATTTGATAGAGCCTCTAGAGGAATTCAGCTCTTTTGAAATTTTGATTTTTAGCCCCATAAGACCCGTTTTAGACTTGTGACTTCCTGCACTGTAAGATAATAGATTTATGCTATTTTCAGACACTACATTGGTAGCTTTTTAATAAGTATCAGTAGGAAACTCATACACATATAAAACACACTTTTACCTTCATTCTAGTATTTTATGATTCATTTTGGCCTCCATTTTCCTCATCTATTGCACCTTCCTCATTCAGTATCTATGACTATTCAGGAAAAAAATGTATATTTTATTTATGGGCTTGGTGTTCAAAGTGAAACTGATGACTACTGCATATATCTAAAATAAATATTCCATCTGAGCACAGAAAAGTGTATTTTCAAAATATTTGCAACTATTATTTTAATGAGGAAGAAGCCCTTAGAAAAATTACTCTTACATAATTAAAGCCTTTTCATGTCAAAATGTGAGAGCATTTTAAATGCTTCTGCTCTGAGGAAAAAAAAACAAAAAGCAACCCAACTTATTGCTTTGACATAGCCAGAAAGTAATGCCACATAGAAAAAAAAAAAAAAAAAAAGGGAAGAAAATACTTTGGTGTTGAAAATCTCTTAACTGACACTATCTCTATGAAAGAGTAGAAATTAATGGAGGAAATTATAACCCTAAAGTCCTACAAAATTTTGAACAGCTCTTTGAATTAAAATTTAAATTCTCTCATAATGTTAGGTATGTATTTGCAGGTTTGAATTCTTGGAAATTAGAAACCAGAAAATAAAATTAATCAGAATGCTCTTTTTCTTCATCACAAATAGAGTGGGATGGGAAAACTTTTTTAAACCTCTTTTTTCTGTTTAAATAATTAAAGCTTAAGTTTCACTTTAGGGAGTATAAATTTGATCTAATATTTAAGTAAGTATGTAGAATAGAAAGAGGTTAGTATATGACCTGAGAAAACCATTTACTTGTCCCCAATATCACTCCATTTCTGGTATTACCCTAGCTACCTTGCAGGAAGTAAGTGAGATACAGTCAGTTTTCATTTTTTTTTTCTTTTTTAAATAGGCATTGTAGACTGCATATTACTATTCAAATGGAAGACATAACTCAAGAAGGATTCTGGAGTTCCCATCGTGGCTCAGTGGTTAACGAATCCGACTATGAACCATGAGATTGAGGGTTCGATCCCTGGCCTTGCTCAGTGGGTTAAGGATCCCGCATTGCTGTGGCTGTGGTGAAGGCCAGCAGCTACAGCTCCTGTTAGACCCCCTAGCCTGGGAATCTCCTTATGCCGCGGGTGCGGCCCTAGATAAGGCAAAAAGACAAAAAAAAAAGGATTCTGAAATATCCCGTAGAATTGTAATATCTGGAAGTAAAATAATAAAATGTCCCCAGAAAGGACTCTTTTATTTTCCCCTTTTGAATGATGTGTGGGTGAGTGTGTGAGTGTGTGTGTGTGTGTATGTGTGTGTGAGTGTGCATGTGTGTCTGTCTGTCCCATGCTACTCATCACTGGCTAACAAACTTCAGAAGATCACAGATTTTCACAATAACTATAGAATTTAAGTTTTGGATAAATCATTTAAGTCTATTTCTTCAAAGTTAAGTAATAGAGGTTTATTTATTTTATTATTGATTGTAGTAGATATTTAGACATCTTAAAAAAGTAAGCAAATTTGCAGTCAGCCTCTAAGGGTGTTGTTATACTCAGAGTTAAGGTTCAAGTTGATCTTTTTAATACTGCAACAGGCTCACACATCATTAATCACTTAGAAGTGGCCCTAGGTCACAGTAAATGGATGGCCTAATAATCGGAGGAGATGTTTGCTATTTCCAAGTTATTGTCAGTAAGTAGAGTGAGGAGGTGATGATTCAATAGCTAATGTTTATTAAGTAGATTTTTTTTAACACTAATCAAGAATATAAGAAGTAGGAAGGTAAACTGGAGGCAAAACACATATAATTACAGACACATGCATGAAGACAGTAACAATCATGGTAAAAGATGTGTTCATTAAAAACAACACACGGCTATTATTATGTATGAGTTGTTTTGTGGTTGGAGATATTGATTCTAGTTGTCTTAACTATGTGTATGTAACCCCAAAATGAGATTCAAAATATTTTTCATTATGAAGGGGGCAAGAAAATACTGGTGATGGGGGTGTACAGAAAGCATGAAATAGTGATTGAGCAAAATGGACTGCTAGAATGTCATGCCCATATAGAAACAGAAAGGAAAACAAAATATAAAAAAAAAATGAGTGGAAATGGGAGGGCAAGGTGAGAGGATGACAGGAAAGAAGATGGAAATATGGTCAACACAAACAATTTTGGTAATAAAAGAGTGTTTGAGACCAAGGACACAATCAGATTCACAGCAACACTGGCAGTATTATGCTACTATGCTTTGTCTCCAACTAACAAACTGTGATACAGAATGAACAGGAGGAAGATACAGAATGGTACTCAGCGTGAAGCTTGGTCTTCATTCCTAGGAGCCTGGTCTCTTGGTATTACAATGCTATAGGAGAAGATAGGAAAATATTGGTGAACACCACAAAATGAAAAGCAAACACTAGCATTGTCCCAGAAATCATCTGATAATCAAAATTAAAGAAAGAATTCTCATTAAATAGAGAGCTCAGATGTTCCTGTGGTGCAGTTGGGTAAAGACCTGGCATTGTCACTGCTCTGGCTCAGGTCATTGCTGTGGCATGGGTTTGATCCCTGGCCTGGGAACTTCTGCATGCTATGGGCATGGCAAGAAAGAAAAAAAGAAAGGAAGAAGGGATGGAAGGAAGGAAGCAAGCAAGGAAAGAAGAGTCCAAGAATCCTAAGTAGGGTTGGATAGCATTGGGATAAGGAAGAGGGAGACAAAAGGAAAGTATAAGACCTAGAAATTGAGACAATAAGAAACCATTTTCATATTCTTAACTTCTGTGAGGACAATGAGGTAAAAGGGAACTTGTGCATTTACTAAAAACAAAAGCTACACATTCAATTTCCAATTTTGGTCTTGGAGAGATGGGTATGGCTAGTTGAGAAACTCACTGACTTTGGAGTAAGAAAAAACCTATACTCAATCCCAGCACAATCATGAACTAGCTAAGTTACATCTTTTATAACATAAATTGTTAAAAGTCTAAGATTTTATTGTTTTTTTGTTATGTAAAATGAGGATATTAACAGCACCAACTTCCAAATTACTCTGAGAATTAGAAGGAAAAATACACAAAAAAGTCATAGTATTTATGTTGATAGTAATGTTCGCTAAATCCCTATTAATATTAACTATAGGACCTTAAGAAAAATCCCTGAAACTCTGCCCACCTTAGATGCATAATGTGTAAGATGGAAGTGATGATAGATAACACATCCATGGTCTAGAGAGAAGCCTGAGTGAGATCATTTATGCAAGTGTCTGCCATACAATAGACTCACAGTAAGTAGCAGCTATTATTATTGTAAAACGCACTTGTTTCAGAGTAACCTATTCCAGTGTGTTCAGATAACAAAAATATATTTAGAGTGCCTAATTTATTTTTTAGTTAATAGGCTTGATGCATTTCATATCAAGAGGAAGGGGTCCCACCCAGACTGATAGTGATATTTACGCTTTTCTCAAGAAAGGCTCTGAAAATACATAGATTCGGAAACTCATTAGACCACCAAAATTCTGTCAAATTAGCTTTAATCTTGCTTTCAGTTTTCAAAATTCCATCCACCTTTTCTTAGCCTTTATTATGCCTTCTGCTAGTGAAAAGACAGAAGTGGTTGCCTTTGGGAAATAGTTCCACATATACCAAGAGTTTTAGAGTTTAATTTCTCTGAAAGAGTAGCTAGAAAAGACAAATTAAATTTATTTTAAAAACACTGTCTGATTTTCATTTACCCTTGTTTTCTTCCTATTGCCACCATTTTTTTTTTTTTCATGTACTATACAGCTGGCACTATCCTGGGTGCACAGAAGCCATGGAGTAAGTAGTTATTCATCCGGGTGTTTAGAAGTATGAGATTGAATTTTCCTCACAGTGTTTACTATTTAATTGTATTCAAAGAGGCACATCAGCCGTGTTTTTGCAAATAGAAATTTAGACTATAGGCTTAACTCGAAGCTACATTATTATAATGGATTTCCAAATTTTTAAAAATTCACATGCAAATTCAAATGGTTATAATTAGAGAAAATGCAACCCAGTCTTCTTTATTGGGGATCCATATTGCTGTCATTATAAATGTCACTTTTCAGCACCATTTCTCTTACCAAACAGAACTCAATCTGAAATGCCAGTTCTTGTGAAAAACTTTATCCATTTGTCCAAATGGTATTTGGACAGGAAAAGAAGTTTTTCTCTTTGGGTTCATTTTCAGGTTGTTAGCCTAACCTAAAATAGAGCTTCTTTAAAAGTCTGCCCGAATGTTTACTTAAAAACAGAGAAGGGACAGCTGAGTGTTGAGTGATAGTGTTACATTGAGTGAAGACACGACTGTAAATAACTCTGCAGTTTGGAAATGAATGATGCTTTTGACAGAGACGATTATGTCGTATTGACAACATTGATGTCAAACATGGAGTGAAAATATGAGATTGACTATCAGCAGTTTCCACCAGTGATCACTGGAAATAGCTTCTCTGAGATAAAGGAACAGTAACAAATGCATTCCTTTTGCTCCCTCTACTTACACCATTTTCCTTCTCCCAAAGCTAGATTAGCCCAGTTACACTTGGTAGAACAGGATCCAGGGTTCACACTTCAGCAAAGGGGGATCAAATACTCTTAAGCTGTTTCTTTTGAAGGTAATCGCTTCCAGGGCATCATTAGTCACTTTCCCCCTAAAACAAGGGAAGCCAAAATACTCCCCCCAAAGAAGTCAAGTCCTGAATTTCTATAGAAACTATTACAATATCCACATTGGACTTGACATACCTTAAATTAGGTCTTTGTAACGGAAACCTCACATGGGGCTTCCAGCAGCATTTAAAGTCATTGTTCATGTAACTGCTAAATACTGGCTTACATTTCTAGGGTGGAGAATATTCTGCACGGTAAGTTTTCCAGCTTGGAAAAATGTCACAGATTGGAGAGTCTTGATGAAGAAATAATTTCTTCCATTATCCATCTCTCCATTTCATTCTTTTGTTGGATATTGAGGCTCTTCGACAGGTATTTTTACTGAATGGAAATTATACTCTTTAGTATGCACTAAAAGAGCTTTCATTCTTACTATTCATATTTAAGCTTGTCATATCAGCTTAATATTGATTAAAACTAAGATATAGCATAAGATCTGGCAGACTGTATTTACATTTGAAAGTTAAACAAACAATATAGTGTTCATAAGATCTGGGAATCACTAAATCTGGATGTGGTCAGAAGAATTTGGAGAGGAATTTGCTAGGGTATAGAGTGTCTGCATGGAAAATATTCAGCCTCTCAGAACACTCTGAGAAGTTATAATGGGATCTTTACCTTGGCCTAGACCAGTGTTACATTCGCCCATGAGTTGATCCTGCAATTTTAAGCATTTTGTGTTGTCATACGGCAGTGACGCAGGTTGTCTATAGAAAGTACACTTCTTGCAGTATGACTTCTCTATTCATGGTGGGGAGATAGATTGGTAACTCTTGTTTTGAAAAGCAAATGGGGTGACTTTCACAGGACACAGAAAGTATGCAGTGTATGATGCTAGAACCCAACTGTTTAAAGCAAATACCCCTCTATGAAATATGTGCCAGTTTTTGAAGGCTGAAAACTTAGTAATAGATTTGTGAATTCATTGTCAAGTGAAAAATAAAAGCCATCAAAGGGGAGAAGCCTAACCAAGAACACATTTTAATTAAAGACAATAAAATCATGTATCAACTATATAATCGTTGATACATTATTTCATTGGAAAAATGTTTGAAATGTCATTTTATTTTATTTTATTTTAATTTCTTTGTCTTTTTAGGGCCACACCTGAGGCATGTGTAGGTTCCCAGGCTAGGGGTCAAATCAGAGCTGTAGCTGCCAGCCTACACCACAGCCACAGCCACATGGAATCCCAGCCGCATCTGCGACCTACATGATGGCTCACAGCAATGCCAGATCCTTAACACACTGAGTGAGTCCAGGGATTGAACCCGCACGTCCTTATGGATACTAGTTGGTTTCATCAACCACTGAGCCACAACAGGAACTCCTGAAATGTCATTTAATAATTTACCTTTACAACTGAGTTCTACAAATCTGAACGTGTATTTTTTTCACCACAGCACCTTCATTTCTGCTGCATGTGAGACTGATGGGGTAGAAGAAGATAGTTCTTAGCATAAAAGATTATCTAAATGTTATCTTCTTCTTATAGATCTAGTACGTTGATTTTCATTTCTAAAATATGTATTGTTAAGATTTTATATTAGTCACTATTAATAAATATTTTTGCAATAACTTGTCTCATTATGCAGACATTTGGGAAACCATCCATTTGTTACTGTGGACTTTCTGATTGTATTTCTCATTCCTATGACTCAGCTCCCTTCCTCACAAGACGATAGAATTGAACTATCCCGTGTCCGGCATCCTTCTGACTCTAAGACTTGATCAATCTATGATCCTAATCAGATAAATAATTTCATAGGTATTCTCGTATGAATGCTTTTTTGTTCTAAGCTGAATTTTTCATTAAGTATTTTATCTTTTTTTTTAATTTACTGTTTTGAGACGCAAATAGAGCTCTCCTCTTGACCAAGGTATTTTAAACTATTGCCTATGTGGAATTTATCTCCACTGTATTTAAATGGTTATGTTTATCAAAGTTCTAGAAAGTTCTATGTGCACCTCCAATGTAGGTATTTTCTTTCAACATCTTCATTGTACTCTAGTAGGTCAGAGTGAGGAGAGGTTTTATATTTATTCAGATTTAGAAAATGGGTGTATTAAAAGGCCTTGACTGGTATTTCTCTCTTGTCTGCTCTCCATTCTTTTAACTATATTAGAGAACACTTTCGTGGGGTCCAACTGTGCTGGAATATGCACTAGTAAGTAGAGGATATTTTTTCTTGCCTTTGTGCTCATTATATCATAGGGAAGGTGTGTAGTAACAAGTGAATGTCCAAGTAAATTTATAATTACGTTAATAATGAGAGTGAGAGGATACAAAAAAAAAAATGTCCTAATGGAAATTATTTATATCCTGAAATTGAAAATGCCTGTTTTAGAAAGTGTCAAGTGACCTTAAGAGGACTGTTTTTTTTTTTTTTAGGGCCACAGGTGCTGCATATGGAAGTTCCCCAGCTTAGGGGTCAAATCGAAGCAAAACCTGTCAGCCACAGCAACAGCCACAGCAATGTCAGATCCAAGCCATGCCTGTGACCTATACCACAGCTTGCAGCAAAGCCAGATCCTTAACCCACTAAGTGGGGCCAGGGATTGAACCCTCATCCTCATGGATACTAGTCAGGTTTGTTTCTACTGAGCTGCAATGAAACTCCCCTTAAGTGGACTCTTGATGGAAGAGTAGGATTTGGCTAACTGGAGGGATTAGAGAAAGTGTTCTGTACTCAGAGGGAACAACATGTACCAGGACCCTGAAGCAGAAAATGGTTGGTGCTTGCTAGTTGGCTAGTGTACTGAGATGAGTTTACAGTAAGTCTAATTACAGGAATTTTGTATTTAAGAGTAGGGTGACCATATAATTTATTGTCCAAAAAGGAGCCCTTTGGAAAATGAAAATGAGCACTGCTAATAATTAAACTGGCACAAACTAGGACTTGACTCAAGAAAACTTGGACAAATTGCTGTCTACTTAGAGGTAATATGAAGACAATTAAATCTTCCAGGCAGGGGAATAATAAAATTTGATTTATGTTTTTGAAGGATCATCCTGTCTACTGTGTGCAGAGTGGATTGGAAGAAAGCAAAAATGGAAGCAAACTCTTGCAATAGTCTAGATGTCTAATGAGATGATAAAAATTGGACACATCTGAGACACAGTTTGGCAGTAGGATTAACAGAATTTGTTGTTGGATTGGATATAGGTAGACAGAAGAAAGGGATTGTCAAATGACTTCCAGATCTGCATTTGTATAACTGAGCAAATGGAAGTGCCACTTATTAAGATATGGAGAATTAAAGAAGAGGCAGATTTGGACCAGAAGTTGGGTAAGTTCAAGAGTTTATTTGGGGGGATCCTAAATACGAGATGCCTGGTGTACCTCCAAACAGAGGAAGCACATAGAAAGCTCTACTTGGAATAGCAATCTATGTTGTAGGTAAAAATCTAGGGAGTATAACTATTTTGATGCTATTTATAGCATAAATGCCTGAGATTACTGGGAAGGGATATTAAAGTGATAAGAGAAGATAGCGCGGGACTGAGTTCTGAGGAGCCCCCAAATTAAATGATAGGTAAAAAAGGAAGAAACAACCAAGTCTTTGAAAAAATTAAGGGGAAGCATTCTTTACATTTCTAAGAAGGACTGAGGGGAATTTATCACTTTGCCCCTCTTGCCTACCTTGTTGACCTTGATAACACACTTTTATTACTTTAGACTCTTTGCCTATCTTACTTTACAAAGTCCCTAACACGTATGCCCTTGGACCACCTCTCAGATCAACTCCTTGCACACAAATCCTCATCTCAGTCTCTGCTTTGGATCTGAGAAGGAAGAATAAAAGGAATAGAAACGTGATCAGGAAAGTATATTATTGGAGAAGCAAAGAGGCTATGTAAGGAGGCATGAGTGGGAAAGGATTTTGTATGCTACTGGGAGGCTGAGTAATAGAAAAACTGGTTTGGTGATATGAATCATTGGTGAACCAAAAAAGAGTTGGAATGATGGGAGTATAAAAATAAATGATGGGAGGTAATAGAGTTGAGCTTGGGTTTAATTTTTTTAATGTTACTCAAAACACTGAAAAAGATAGAATTTTGAAAGAAGGGTAGCTTCTTTCTCTGCAATAAGAGGGACAAATGAGATGACTAGATGACTGCAGATGCAGGTTTAGTCAAGAGAAGGTAATATATATTTATTATGTCATTTCTGTATTCTCAGTGATTCATGAGATTGGGTTACCTGCTGAGAACAAAAGGGGCTGGGCCAATTAGAGGAGCCTGGAGAAGGTGTTGACTAGTCATTGTGCTGATGAGTGGGAGCTCACTTTAGTTTCAGTGTTGAATGGCCATTTGAGGCTGGTGACATGAATGAACCATGATCCCATTCTTCTCTATTTTAGGATTTTTGTCCAGCAGTGATTTCTGCTCAGAGAAAATGCATTGTTGGATTCATCACTGGAATTTGCCCAGTGGGTGTGATGGAAGGAGAAAGAGCTCAGGGAGTTGAGAGCATTTGCAAAAACTGTCATTGTGAAGAATGACCTTGGAAGGAGCGCTATTGGAGGAGGGAAGTAATTCCTGAGGGAGTTGGTAGTTAGAAATAAAGCAATAAGGGTAAAGAACTGGAGTTATCTGTGAGGTCAATGTCACATTGGGAATGCTCCAGAAGAATACAAGGTGTGATAACAGAAGAGAATCTGAACGAATAATTTTGATGATGAACTCTCTTAGGTATGACATTTCTCTAATTACTACCAATTCTGTTCTATGCTCTGATAGGGCTAGGCAACGATAATAGACATTTTTATTTTATCTTAGAAAAAATTGCCTTTACTTTTTCCTTATTTGTCAAAGGCAATACTTTGAACTAGGCTTGAGTGATCACATTACCTGTTTCTGGAAACATCATGAACCATATGTGTTTTTCTAAGATTCAGGGAGCCATACCTGTTTCCTTCTGCATTACCCTGGAACGTCAGGGACAAACTAAGTTGAGGAGATTCTGATACTAAAAACAAATGTCATCACTTCCTCCCAGGAATTTATAATGTCCAAATATGCCAGCCGTCATTTTATGTTCTTTAGATGCCAAACTACTAGCAGCTATGTAACAATGTCATGTTGTTGTTGTTTTTCTTCTGGGCTTTTGTACATGATTTTTCCTTGAAATGGCTTCCTTCTATTATCTCATATTCTTCCTTCAAAAAGTGTTCAAATACTATATTCTGTGTGATATTTCTGACCTTCCTCTTAGGTTGTTAGTTCATCCATTCTCTGGGCCTTAATGGAATTTTATACTTTAATTATTTTTTGTTATAGTCAGTTGCAATAATTTATTTACATGACTGTCTCTTTACTTGACTGTGAGTTTTTGAAGGCAGGAACATGTTTATTCATTTTTGTATTCCTAAGGCCTAGCCCAATTTCTGGCATATTTTAGGTGTTAAGCAAATATTTGTTTTTTTTTTTCAAAAAAAATTAAGAAGTGAACTGATGCATTCCATTTACCTTTTTATAAAGCATGCAGCCATCACTAGCAACCATCATGATATTAAATGGCACACACAATTATGTGCTTGTTTACTGAATTTCACGTTGTTGACTGTCAGAAGAAAAGTGTCACCAGACACATTTTCATAATGAAGCAGATCTCTAAGCTGGCATTTTATCATTCCTGTGCTGCTGTGGACTCTGTGTGGTTTTAGGGCGAGTGGAGAGAAAGAGGAGACGATGCAGTACTTTCCAATTTATGAGAGGACCGAGGAGCAGGGATTAAAATGCAGAATGGCAATCAGATGAAAAGGGCTGATGAAATCCTAAATACATCCCTCAAGCCGCAGGAGGGCCCGGAGGGAGCAATCTTGGGAGGACTACAGGCCATTGAGGGGAAGAAAAAAACTAGGCTTCCCACCACGAAAATAGCAAGAGATGAAATGAAACCCACTTATCAGATTTTAGAATTTTATCTGGACATAGAAAACCTTCAAATTATTTATTTATACATAGTGATATCAAGCTCTATCTACTTCCATTCCAAAGGGAACTCTTAAATAATCAAATAAAATGTTGAGGTTTCCTGCCCAAGTTATTCAAAGACAAAGAAGAAGAGAAAAAAAAAAAAACGCAGTGTTCTGAGATACTCTTTTTCTCATAACGCGTTTAAATGGAATATCAAAAACTGAATTGTTTTATTTAATATAGAAAAGTCTCACTTTTTGCTAAGTACATTTTCTATGTACCAAAATATATATATTTTTAGTTTTACAGAAGCCTAAATAAAATACTCCCTTTAATCTGTATGTTGCAGAAAAAATAGACATTTGTTAAATGGGGAAATCCTTCAAAATTGATCAATTATTGCTTAAAGATAGGGTTTAAATGCTTATATATTCTAATTTACAATAAAATCTCATTTTAAATTATCATTATTTTTTTATGGCCACATCCATGGCATATGGAAGTTTTCAACCCAGGGACTGAATTCTTGCTTCAGAGGTGTCCTATGCTATAGCTGTGGCAGTGCTGGATCCTTTAACCCACTGCAGTAGGCTGGGGATAGAAACTCCATCTCTGCAGCTACCCAAGCCACTGTAGTCAGGTTCTAAACCCATTGCACCACAGCGGGAACTCTTCATTTTAAATTATTTTAACCACTTATATTAGCATACATCTTAGATACTTGAATAACATGCTCTTAATAATGCCAGTTTTACAATCACACCAGCTTTATTTTGACTTTAAAAATATATTTCCTTTTTTACGCAGTAACTTAAAACTATTAAATCTGTTAACAGTTTCAAGGGAATCATGGAGTAAATGAGGGAGACAACTTATCAGAGACCATTGCCAAAACTTGGGAAGTAAATAACTAGTTGGATTAGTGAGACACAAAGGTGAAGTAATTATACAAATAGATTTGAATGTCATGCTGCCCAAACAGACTTTTATTTACACATTTGTCTTTGTTTCTCCAACTTCAAGAGAGTCTAGGTTTGGAGATGAGGAAGAGGGTTCAACTTGGTAGCTTCAGAATACCTAATAATAACCTTAGATTTAAACAAGAAGCAGAGGAAAGAAATAAAAGAGAAAGGCAAAAGAAGTAGGATGATGATTGTAAGGAAGGAAAGACAGAAGGAAAAATGCAACAGAAAGAGCCATACATGGTTATGATTCTAGAGTTGCAATGATGACCCCCAAACTCCAGCAAGCTTCTGCTCAAAGGGCCCTGTTTTAGACAAAAGGAAAATAGAAAGGCTCCTGATGACAATCAAATAAACATATTCATAGTATCCTTTATCTGGAATGTCAAACTAAAAAGACAGTAATGACAATGTCTACCTATATAGACAGAGGCCAGGAGTTCAAAGTTACATGACATGGGAGTTGACAGGAACAATAGCCAGATAATCAAGGCCGAGAGGCAGAAAGTAAACCTCAGATGTGAATCCATGCATTTGGAGGAGAAGGAAAAGTAAAAACAAAGCCAAGCACTTTGAACAGTTTCTCCTATTCCCATATTTATAAGCAGAATAGAAGTCAACTTCCTAATTTTCAAGTTGCTGCTATCAGATAAATCATTGATTTCCCTCATTTATTTGGAATTTGCTATCTTTTTTTTTGGATTGCCATTCATTAGATATACTGTTTTTATCTTTTCCGCATGGATATTTTTCTACCAATCATGAGGACACTGGCCTGAATTTATTGCATAATTAAGCCATCCCCAGATATTTTCTCGTATCAGTTCTATTCATCATCCTTGAAGATTTCCATATTCATGAGGTTGACGCATTCAGTACCCTTCCTTAACTTCTTCTGCTGTGATGGTCTTGATCTTTCCTCCTCTTCAGTCACCCAGTTCATGGCGAGAAGTAGTGTTAAACCAGTACACACTGGCTATTGAAATAGCAAAACACCTGTGTGCTGGATGCTAAACACTTTCTGCCCAGATGCTCCCTCCCCTTCTGCCATGCCCTTCCACTCCTGTGGGACAGCTCCAGAATTCTTCATAGTCCAGCAACTAAAGGGAAGATTCCCGATTCTGAGGAACACCAAGATGCTGCTCTAGCTTCAGGGGAAGCCTGACTATACCCATCATCAAATGGTTTGAATGTCACCCTGTTCACAACCTTATGTAAAATTTTATCGACATGACCCCAATTTATACCTGAATCCCTCAGTTCTGTCTTTCCATTTTTCTTATTTTTTGCATGTCCTTCCACCTTACTGATCCCCCCAACTTCTTTGAGCACTCAGCTTGCTCTTGGACAAATAGCTACTTTTAAACTTGGTCTATGACTTTAGCTCTGTCCTCCCCAACCCCATCTCTTTTTATTGCCTTGTCTTTCTACCACATCTTCTCTGTAAAATTTAAATTGAAGTTAGCCCATGATCTATTTTCTTTGATTATGCAATCATGCACAAGAGCTAGAGAAAACCAAATATGCTCACCAACCAGGAGGTGGCTTTTACAGTCCTTGGTCAGCTCCCTTGTCTCTTGTTATTTATTCCAAATTCTTAGCTCTCTCCTCTAATGCCTAACTTGCCTCTCAGTGTAGCCCCTTCACTTTCACCAGAGATTCTACTCCAGTTGTAGAAAGAAGCTTGATATTCTCTGGCAAGAATACACTCATCTTTATATACAGCTACTTCATGCTTCTAAAATGCTGACCATTTATTTAAGTCCTTCCTTTGAGAGTCAGGGTAAGATGTTTCTCTTTATTGTCCAAAGCTAGGACCCACTCATGTCTTTTTATTCTATCTCATCCTTTTCCATCACCTCTTAGACTCTCTTCTATCAATGATTCTGTCTTTCTTTCTCTGTACTGGGTCATTTCTCTAAGCTTGAAAATGTGTTCATGTCCCTCCCATTGTAAAAAAGAAAACCCAATCCTTTTCCACCTGATGACTCTTCTTGCTACCGTGTTGTTTCTCCTTTTACAGGTTTAGTTCTTCACTCAGCTCTTCCAGTTCCTAAAAGAGACTTTACCCACGTCATTGAAACTATTCTAGTTAAGGTCACTGATGTCTTCCCGTTTGTCAAATACAATGGCATTTTTTTGACTTTTATTTTACCTAACCTTTCTGAATCATGTGACACTGGTGACAACTTCCTCTGTCTTAAGCTGCTGTATGCCCTTGCCCTATAATATTTTCTGCTTTCTTTCTGTATGACTATTCCTCAGCTTTATCGAATGCATCTATCAACTAAAGTATTTGTGTTCCTCTGGATTCCATTAGCCCTTGTTTCTTCAAATGTTTCTCTTTCTCTGGATGATCTATCTGTAATAAAGTCTTAACAACCATCTGTATGATATTTTCATTTGTCTATGGAATATCTCCAGCTAGCTAATTATGACATTAAAATTAATAGTTATTAACATTTGTTAACACTTTCAGGCTTTGTGTTAAGATCTTATATTGACTGATTTACTCAAAAAAAATTCCTAATTATTTTTCCCACTCTTTCATCAGAGAAGTAATGCAACTTGTCTGTGTTACATAGAAATTAAGTGGCAATATTAGGCTTTAAACCCAGCTATCTGACCCCAAAGTTCATGCTTTTAACCACTTTACTAAACCTGATATATCCTAAATTCAGTTTAATGGGTTTAAATTCCTCATCTCTCTATATAATCTGTTTCAACAAACATAATATCTGAAGTAGAACTCAAATAGAAAATCCGAAGTCATGCTAAATTCCTCCCTCTCTAACCAGTAAGCCACCAGGTCCTGCTAAAGTTTTGTATCTCTTTACTACATTCTTATCTAATGGTACTTAGCTCAGTGGTCACATTATTTCCCTTATGCCCCATTAAAAAGCTTTCCCATTGGATCATGCACACCCTTTAGTCTTGGTGTCCTCCAGTTTATTTATCTTTTTATCCCACGTATCTGATTGTATCACTCTTTTAATAAAACGACTCCTAGTACAATGCAGCGGTTTCTTAGAGTGCTTTGTGTATCACCTTCCACTAGAATCACCTGGGAAGCTTGTTAGAAAGCAGATTCTCAGACATCACCCCAGGATTTCTGAATTAGAATGGATGATGGTAGGACCTATACTCTGTATTTTTAACAAGCTCCTTATGTGATTTTTTTTCACCATAAAATTTGTTTCTTGCTTGGTATCAGGTGCAAACACTTCACAATTGCTGGTAAGGATCATCTGACTCTATTTTTTCTCCTTCTTTCCCACAGTGCTTTACGCTCGTCTGCCTACTCTCTGCATGCCAGGTACGCCAAACTTTTTCAGGCCTCCCCTCAATACCAAGCTTTCTTAAGTATTGGTGAGTTCATATGCACTTTGTCTTCTGCCTGAAGGCTATTTTCCCTGAATTCCTGGCAAGTTGCTTTGTGTGGGTTCATCTGAATGAGTGTGGGTTGTGTACTCTGAGTCCTCATTAGACAGAAAATTTCGTCGAGGACAGTGTGAGCTATTTAGTCATAGGAACTGTGTGTCCTGAAATCATTAAAAAAAAAAAAATACCATTCCAAGTTCAGACTGTGTGCAACACTGTGTTATAGCCTGGAAAAACAGGATGAATGTGAATTTCGCATGTGCTCAGTGTGCAGGTACTTGAATCTTTAAGCAACTTCTGTGCCTCATGACTGATTCTTTGATTGTCAATTCATATAAGCTTTTTGGAGGGAAATTTCATGGTTTCTCTGCCAACGAGCATACCAATGGAAATGAAATTCAAAAAAAAAAAAGCTATTTGAGTCATCTGCAGAAATCAGAGGAATGTTAGAAGGTAATTTAATTGAACTCTCTGTGGTCTCTTTATATCAATATTTCACACTCCCTGTAACGTGAATAATCTGAGGGAGAAATGTGAGTAATTATATTTGTGTGTTAGATGTTGAACTAAGTAATACGCTTCACAATTTGCCTGTAAATGTTTAATCCTCTTTTCACAGATGTGAAGACTGTGTTCAGAGATATCAAATGATTTGGAAGAGTCACCTAGCTGATAAGAGACACATTTGGAATTTGAAAGCAGGTATCTTTATCCCTTTTCTTCTATTTTTACCTGTATTGCTTTATTTTGGACTACATGTGTATGGAGATTTTGCCTTAATAAGTAAAAGTTGGTTTAGATTTTTTTTCTGTGAGGAACAGAGATATTCAATTGGGTTTTTCCAGTAAAAGATTATTTTACCCAGAACATAAATTATTTCTCCAAGTTTTAGAAAACAACTTTAAGGGCTATTTTAAACAATTTCCTAGTAGATCTTTAGGACTTCGAGCACAGAGAAGAGTAATAGAGCGATACATTGCCCATTTCTTAGGGAGTCATTTAATGCTAATTTCTAGATTGGTGACCTGCCTGGTGATGACACAGGTGGAAGATGAAATTTGGAGGCTACAATTAAGGATTTCACCATCTCCTTCCTTCTCCCCTCCTTCCAAGTACCCTCTCTCTTCCTGTGTCCCATCTCTAGGAAAGTGGGACATCTGGTTATCCATCTCATTTCCCTAACAGTCACATGCTGACTCTGTCACCAAGCTGTGCATTTGCTAGAACAGTGGATTTTCTTTATAAGACTGATGAGGAAGAGAAAGCAAATACTGTGCATTGTTTTTAAGGTTCATCACGCTGTGTGTGTGTGTGTGTGTGTGTGTGTGTGTGTGTGTGTGTGTGTGTCCCTAAGTCAGGGGGAAACTATTAGGAGAGAGCCAGATCTCTTTAATGAGCCTAGAGGTAATGCAAAATTCATGCGCTTACACCTGCAGCCGGATGAAGTCCAGTACACAAACAGAAGGAGGGAGGTGTGTAGGGTTGGTTATTTATGATTTTTCTGGAGCAGGTACCCTGGCTGCTACTGGGCATCTTGACCCACTTGTTCATTTTTTAGGAAGAAGTGGATATTTTCAATGGGGAAAACTCAAGCATCAGATTTGTTCCTTGGAGCATTAATAAAAGGGCTCAGTTAGCTTCATCTCATTATTTTACTATGAGTATTGACTTTGGCCTAGAGTCATGTATAGATAAAATGGTGCAAGGGCTTGTCCTAAGTGATTACTCAGAATTACAAATCATTTCACGTGTAACTGAATACTGCAGTCTAGCTGGCACCCTGCCCCTTGCTTCTCCCCCCTCCCCTTTCTCTAATAGGAGTGCAAATCCAGCTTTGTCTGAAGAGGCAATTAATCTTATTCACTGAAAGCTGAATTTTAATTCACTAGCATGTGGAGGACATATTTGCCTATCACACAGAATTAGTTTAGCAGAATTCAGAAAAAAAAAGAAAATATATATATACATATCGGAGCTCTTGGCATTCCTGGGAAGGCAAAGTATTTTGTAGGGACATTCCTTTATTAGCTATCTGCATTCTATGGATAAGCTTCTTTTTGTAATGATAACTCTATTAGGGTAAACTGGGTTTATTTCGTATTTGAAAATGGCTGATGATATTTTATTTTATGTGAAGAAGCCCACAAGATATGTGTGTGCTGGAAGAAAATGAACATAAGGCGAGACAGATAAATTTTAGTTTTCTAGAGATTCTAAAAGGCTATTATTTTTAAGGGCATGGTTTGGAGATGATCAGAAGAAAAAAGGGGATGCATAAAAATCCTAGACAGCCTACATACATCCAAATCAAATCATACACAAGGATAAGTGCTGAAGTACAAAGTAGACTGTGCACTGGAGACTTGTGCAAAATCTGTTAGGCAAATACTGGGTTTCTGTAGAGCTTCTGCTGTGCTATGTTTTAACAATTTTCCCCTGAGCAAGACCCCAGCCATTTTTTTTTGTCTGGGGTTTGTTTCCCATGTAGACAAAGTTTTTTTTTTTTTTTTTTTTTTTTTAATGCTTCCTAAAGCAGTTTCTAAATTCAAGAGATTTGGATGAGAATATGATTTAATGCATGTTCATGCTTAGTTGAATATCAAATTCCTACAAGGTCAGGAAACACATGGGCTTGATTCTTCTATTTAACACAGCACTTCTCAAAGCCTACTTTAAGGTACAGGCAGATATCCAAACATGTAACTGTCTCTCCCCAGTGAACAGAGGGAATTTAATAATTGTAAAAAGTAGAGATGATCTTATATGCCAAATAATGATTAGTATTGATCTTAAGGGTTTGCTTTAAGAGCTGAAAAGGTGCTATGGGCTTTTCTGTGATTCCTTCTCTGCTTATGACTGTCTGGTACCCCCTGGAATTAACCCCCAAATATGGTTGCTTCCATTATCTCATCTGAGGATGCACAGCTGAATATTAAATAATATGAGGACTGGGAACAATGGAACTCTTCAAAAATTGTCCTAATGTTCTGAGAGTTTTTTGTTGTTTTTTTTTTTAACTCTTGGTGGGTAGGGAGTGTGAGTGGGCCAAGTACAGGGAATCTGTCAGATCACGTGTGTTTAATAGTCACCAAATGTCATGGCATAACTGTTTAAGCACAGGCCTGTAAAGTCACAAAGCTTTATTGCCTTGTCAAACCATTTGTAGTGCTAAACCTGGTGGTTATTCTTAAAGGAAACAATTTAAAAATTCAAGGTTTTCACATTGTTACCAGACAGTGTTGTTTTACATAGTGTCAGTGCTGTAAAGGTAGATTTTTGGAGTCCACATGTAAATATTGCATTATCTATATAATGTTTAGAATTTAAATTATGCAAAATTTGGAATTTGGAGATGTGAAAGCCCAGAAACACTTATTTGCAAATAAACACTTGCAAATGTTTTAAGACCCAAACTATGCATTGAATGTACAGTGTTTTTTAATCCATATTTAATTTTTTGTAAGCTCTGCCACAGCACTAGGTACTTAAACTCTGAGAGAAGAGGTCCTCCTCTGTACTTCTTTTGTCTGTTTTATGGTCAGATCTTCAGGGCTGCAACTCTTTGACCTAGGGGAAAAAAATCAAAGATGAGATGAAATAAATGAAAAGGCAGAGCTTTCAATATTTCTTGTTGCTACTCAGAGTATATAAATATGTTCTATTTCCATTCCTCTTCACAGACATAACATGAAACATACACCCTTTAGGGGAGGTTCTGGGTGATATTCAACTTGGCTCTCATCTCAGCTTGGCAGGGCTCAGCAGTAGTGTCCTTTCCAGCACAAAGGTGAAGAAACCCTCCATCAATAACTCCTCTTGGATAGAGGGCTTATTTCTCCCACCTCCTTCAAAAGATGGAAGATTCTGATCAGAATTCTTAACAAAGCCCTAATAGGTATATTTCCATGTAGAATTATTCCTTCTAAGTCTATAATCTTCTATCTGAAAAGTCCTGGATATTCCCAAAGTCTGCCTATTGGTAGTCTGTCAATGTAAATTTAATTGAAGTTGTAATGAACATAGAATGTTTGCTGCAATTAGTGCTATGTTCCAGGTATAACTTTATAAGGCAGGTTCTATTATATTCATAAAGGCCCTAACTGTTACATGTCCTATAATTTCCTCAAGGTATAGAAGATCATAAGATTTGAATTAAGCCCTTTGACTGCAGAGCCTGTGCTTTACACTACTTTGCTATCTTGCCTTTTTACAAGCTACAGAGAATGAATAATTTCAATGGTTTAAGAAATTAAAATGACAAAGTAAAAAGCAGAGAGAGACTGAAAACCAGAAGAGGGATTTATTTCCATTTCTTAAAATCTCTAGATTCCATCTGTGATAGAGCGGTAAGTGAAGATTTTCAGATGATTCCTTAAACCTCTTGCAAGGCAGCCTCAGATAAGCATCAGCCTCTGCAGCAAGTGAAACTAGATTCCTGGGTTCAGAGGTGCAGTGCAAGGAATGTTTGTTAAATTGATTTTGAGTAATGTTAGAATGCTTTCGGTTGAAATTCATCAGAAAACTCAAAATATCCCAAAACAGTATTGAATTTTTTTTTAAATGTCAGATTTATTATAATAAACCCTAAGGTATAGTATCTCAGGATTGTGTAATCTAGCAGCTTAATTACATCACCAAGGATTGATCCAGATTCTATGCCTCTTCCCACTCTGCCATCATTAGCATAACAACTATTTTCCTTACTGGTCTCAAGATGAGCATTTAACTCCAACATCACACCTACATACACCAACACTAGAATCAGAAAAGGCAGCTCTATCTTGTGTATATTTGTTAAAGAAAGAAACCTTTACTAGAAGTATCTCCAAAATATTTCCCTTCACACATGTAACATCGTCTACAACTTGGTTGCATGTCTACCCCAAAACCAACCACTGGTAAAGGGAATTAAATATATATATGTATATATGTATATATATATGTATATACATATGTATATATATATGTAAGAGAGTATATTATATATTATAGTTATATATACAGAGAGACTATATTATAGCAATATATAATTTATATATAATTTTAATATGATATGAGCAAATGAGGATGGCATAAAGAAATTATTTTCTAGGAAAATAGGTATCTTTTTGCCAAAGTCCAAATAATGGTGAATTCCCAGAATCTTGTTGGTTGAAAACTATAGTTTGAAGAGAGAAAGTGATAAAGGGAATAAAATGTGTTCTGGATATTTCATCCGAGCATCTAATATCCTAAGATATATCCTAATTCCTGTTCCCCATATTGGTGGTGCAAAAACAAGTGGGCAATATACTAAAGTTTAGCATCTGTTCCTTCTTTCATCTTCTTCTTCTTCGCAAATATGTAGTGAATGCCTTCGTGTGCTATGTGCTGTCAGGTGCTGGAGTGAGGAACAATGGGAATGAGAAAAGAAAATTAGGAAACAAGTCGGGAAGGTGAAGACGACTCTAGGTGGACTTCTGGGCCTTTGTCCTGGGCAAATCAGGCAGGCTTTGCTGAGATCAGGGAACTGTAAGGCACTAACATACAGTATTACTTTTTTAGGAGTCCCAACTAGAAGCAGATGGAAGGGGCTCACGTTCTCTCTTCGAGTTTCACGTTGTTATCATTCCCACTGTCTAGTGTTCTTACAAAAGGGCTTTCCAGTAGTAAAGATCCTCCATGATCTTTATACCCTACCTTTTCTTAAAGATTTTCAAGCCATGAAAGGATTGCGAAAACAATTCCCTTTTTAGGTAAATACGATTATCAGCAGCTATCTTATTCCCTTAGACATACGGGAATTCAGTGCTTCCACCAAAGGAAAGTGAACCCTGCCAGACGGTCTAAGCAGAACCATATTGAAAGAAGACTTAAATTGAAAAATATTTCTAAGGAGTTCCCTGGTAGCTCAACAAGTTAAGGATCCAGCATTATCACTGCAGTTGCTCAGTTCACTGCTGTGGCACAGGTTCAAGCCCTGGCCCAGAAACTTCTGCGTGCCATAGGTGAGCTCCCCCCCCAAAAAAAGAAGTCTATTTAAAAAACTTCTGACCTATGGTGATGTCTACAATTCTGCCATTTATCCAATTCTCCGAATCATTTTTAAATTTTAAAAAATGCTCAAATTTTTATATTTAAATAGCTGTTTAGTAAAATGCATCATGGGCCCTGAAGACTGTTACAGTAGTTCCATTTTTTGGTTGTTTGTTTGTTTGTATTTAGTGGTATCTATTTTGTTGGAATGAGTGAATAGCCTAAGAAAGTGACTATTTTGAATATTCCTCTGTATAATTAAAAAAATGATTGACTCCTATTTTGCCTTTGGGCGATGCTTCACATAACGCAGATTCCTTTTCCCTCTATATCAATCCCTGGTTAATGATCCAGCTGACAGTGGTCGGAATGAAACTTGTTGGAAGCCCAGCATTTGAGGAAAGGAAATATGGAGAGATGGGGTATCTACCATAATGTTTTTTCAATAACAAAAATGAGAATGTGGAGGGAGACTAGGAAGAAGAGGAAGGTGAAGGAGATGAAGGAGGTGAAGAAGCAGAAGTAGGAAAAATAAGAAAGAGGAACATATATCTGAAATCCCAAGGAGTTTTTATAAAAAGTACAAGAATAACCCCAGATGTAAAGTCTAGATATTTGTATAAAGAGATGAGGCACTTTTGAGAATTAGAATTATAGATAGCAGAATTCAGAACGATGTTAGACTTATTGTGAAATTGCATTGCTTCTTGTTTCGTAAAATATATGCCTGTAGGGACTCTGGTTAACATAGTTTGGTTGATTATTGTGTTGTTTTAACATCCTGTGGTGAAAGCTGTCTGGCAAACTAACCACATTACAGGACAGATTCTAAGGAAATTCACCAGAAGAAATCTGTCTGCTTCAACTCTGTAGTTGGTGGCCCTATTGAGAATATGATTTGAAAACAGTTTTAAGGGCTTAAACTCTCTGAAACATTGACTATTCAGCTACCTGGTGTTTAATACTTGTTGTTATCAACTTGTAAATATTTAGTATGAAGCTTTGATTTCTGTTTTATATATACTGGATGCAAAGGTTAATAAGATATAAATTCCTCTTTGGAGGACCTTATAGTCTGGAGTGCCAAATAAACATTTAGGCTTTTGTAAGAGGAGATAAAAATCAAAAGTTATTGGAGTTTGAGTCGTGGCTCAGCTGGAATGAACCTGACTAGTACGTACGGGGACGTGGATTTGATCCCTGGCCTTGCTCAGTGGGTTAAGGATCTAGCGTTACTGTGAGCTGTGGTGTTGGTCTCAGAGACATCTCAGATCCCATGTTGCTGTGGCTGTGGCGTAGGCCGGTGGCTGAAGCTCCAATTCAGTCCCTAACCTGGGAACTTCTATATGCTGCCAAGGGTGGCCTAAAATGACAAAAAAAAAAAAAAAAAGTTATATGCTTCTCTGATTATTAAAGATTCACTGGGTCTTAGAGATTATTTTTCTGTTAACCTAACAATTTGAATATGGCATGTGACTTATTTAATGAGACTTATGAATGCAACCCTGTAGAATTTCTCAAGTTCTTTGGCGTTGATCTGAAATAGCCTGACCTGAGATGCAGTAACAATATGTTAGGAGTAAATTATGGGCTGAGGAGTAGATAAGAGGTTCTCTTTAGCAATTCCATTTGACAAATTTTTTGAGCTTTACACGTTATGTATTAATACTAGATCAGGTATTGGTTATCCTAGCCCAGGGAGTCATAAAGATGTTTGTGAGAGGTATCTTCAGGGACACTGGGATGAAAGTGTGTGGCCCAGATGAGCTGAGTTAGAACATGGAGATAAAGATCTTCACTAACCAAGAGGTTATTGCCTCTTTATAGCAGGCTCAGGTTCCAAATTCATCAACTTTCATTCCTAAAAGCCATGAAAAAAAAAAAAAAAACCTTTACAAATTAAGTCATTAAAAATAACCTGTTTATTGTTCTTTGAGAGGGATTACATGTTGCTTATAAACATGTTTTTAAATATTTTAGAAAAATGTAGCATAAACAGCAGATTCCTATTAAGGAATCTATACCTTATCTTTCTGAACACCAGTGTTTTCTGATTTCATTGTTACTTTGGATTTTAAAATAAAATAACGTGGATAAGGGGCATTAATTCTGTACCCCAAAGTCATATTGTTCTACTGACGATATAAATTATGAACTAAATTTGGAGTGGGGAATCTAAATAAATTTCAAGTAAAACAGGAAAACACAAAAATATTCTTAAGAAAATATTTTTTAAAGATTAGCAAGATGCAAAGCACCTCAAATTCATCTCTGTCTTTTCTTCTTGTACCTTTGTCTTTCTCCTTTTCTTTAGAAGAAGGTCCAATGTGATTTCAGTCCTGAATACATTTCCTTTTGTTTTTGTAGGGATCATGACAAAACATAGGTTAAGATAGTAAATACGGTTAGAAAATAAGGCTAACTTAGGTTATTTTTGTAGTTTTATTTTTACAGAAGTAGGACTGTATTCTGTGGCACTTCTGGGATCTAAGAATACTGACTGACGCTAAGGCCCTTTTAGGAAATCAAAGTTTTCTTTCATTCATAGCTATAGAATTCAAATACAGTATATCCTTGTCAATGGTACATAGTAACTATTGCATACACATATGTTGAGTTAATTGTCTAAGTTATAATCCAAACAAAACAAAGCTCAATTTAAATGAACAATTTTCTTTTGATAAGGCACAGAAGATTTCATGGGAATGGCTGTTTCTCATTTATGTAGATGAGTCCAAATTTGTCCTGTGGCACAGCCACTAGCAAATTTCTAAATGTGCTTATTTTCTCTTTATTTGACTATCTTAGTTAATTAGCCCCACCTGGCTGAAATATACCTCAGCTGAAAGGGAATTATGAAGATTTTTTTCTTTGTAAATTTCATGTTTGATATAAGCACCCTGAACCTTTTATAAATGCAATGATTTTTCTCTTAAAAACTCACTAATATCATAACTATACTAATAAAAGCATAATGTATAATATTAGGTCTGAACTCTTGGCCATGTGTATCTGTGCATTTTAGAGATGGTTTGTGTGCAAGTGTCATAAATGACCATTTTATAGATAGATAATGTTCTTAATCCATAATTCTTTATTGCTGATGGTTATTGCATTAGATGATGACCCATGGCTATTAAGAGTCAGTTTTTAATATCACAACCATTTAGAAAGGTTAATGGACTCAGTTTTGAGACTTAACCTTTGGATGCTGCAGGTTAAGAGGTTATATTTGTGCACTAAAATGCCAGAAAATATCTACTTATTTTCATTTCTCTATGTACTTTTATTAGTGTGGTTATGTACAGTAACTGTTATTTATCAAGCAATGGGAAAGAAAGTGTGTGACACATATGATAACAAGTTTCTAAAGCAGTGAGACTCTTTTTAAAATATACAGTTCATATTTGGCTTCTATTAGTTTACATTTAGACACAAGAATTGAAATGTGAACAGATGCAACCTAAATCAGTTGAGGAATATTTATTATAGTTATTCAAACAAACAAAAAAAAAAGACCAAGATTATGATTCAGTTTTATTGGCTAATCTGAAAAGTTCACCTGCTTTATAATGGGGAATTGGTCATTTAGAAAAAGCACAAATCCCTTTGGATGATACCTATCCACAGCCCAAAATTTTCAGAGGAATAGAATAGTGTCTATTCAGCTTCAGTTAATTTCATTTCAAAAATCTTAATGAGGGCTCCTTGTTGGCCATTTATCATTTATTTTGCCACCTGCTATCCGTTTTCTTCTTAATATCAATATTATTTCCTTTTATTCCATTTATTCATTAATTGTGAATAAGTTTGTGGTAAGAAAATTACAGGCACTTCCTTTCTATTTTGGAAGCAAGAAGCTGAATGTATAAAGAGCAACAGTAATGGCTCCCAATTAATTCTACCTTCTTATACTCATCCGGTGTGTCTTCCCTCCATGTTGACTTTGGGCTTGACCATGTGACTTGTTTTGGCCAATAAGATATAAGTAAACATGGAGCCAGTACAGGCATGAAAAGTGCTTGTCCAT
Organism: Catagonus wagneri; assembly: GCA_004024745.2. Classification (NCBI taxonomy): domain Eukaryota; kingdom Metazoa; phylum Chordata; class Mammalia; order Artiodactyla; family Tayassuidae; genus Catagonus; species Catagonus wagneri. Next base: position 3,342,068 of record PVHT020001750.1, read on the forward strand.
CAGGTTACTTTCTCTTGCTTGTTCCTTTTAGAACCCATCCACAATGTGAAAAGGCCTAGGCTATGATATATGAGGAGAGACTCCTGAACCAGTAGCTTCTTTGCAAAATTATCATCAGACATGGGAGGGAAACCATCCAGAACCAGAGAGTCCTCAGCTGACCTACCTGGCCCCATCTTCTGTTGCCTAACCTCTCCTTGGCTCTGAGCTACTTGACAGTTTTCTAAGAAATTGTCTTTTACTAATCAAGCCAAAATTAGTCACTAATATGGCCAAGAACCCAAAATAACATAGGTTCTTGAACTGGGACTTTGGCAGTGCAAGAAGGTGTAGGGTGGGGTGACTTAGCATTAACACACAACCGCCATGAACATATACAGATTCACTTAGAAGTTATGAGTGAATCGTTTGTAGTTAGTTTTGGTTGTCAAATATCTCTTACCAGGAAGTGGTTAATAGAACTAGTTATGAGGCAGACAGTGGTATTAAGTTAGCCACCTCTGAATAGGAATATGAATTTCCACTTCTCATTTACTTTTTTAAAAAACAATTAACATTTAAAAATTTTTTATTGGAGTATAGTTGGCTTACAATGTTGTGCTAGTTTCAAGTGTACAGAAAATTGAATCAGTTATACATATACATATATTCCTTCTTTCTCAGATTCTGTTCCCATACAGGTTATTATAGAATACTGAGTGGAGTTCCTCGTGCTATGCAGTAGATCCTTGTTGGTTATCTATTTTATATGTAGTCGTGTGTATATGTTAATCCCAACCTCCTAATTTATCCCTCCGCTTTTTATATGTGTTGTATGGAGCTTAGTCTAGAAGTTATTCAAAGAATAGTTACAATATTTGAAGACTGTGTCCTAAGCAGCCTTTTTTCCCCAGTTTCATTGAAAATGATTGACATAGAATATTGTATTAGTTTAAGGTGTACACAGCATTCCCTCCTTATTCCTGTGTTCTCTTGTACTTTTTTATATGCCTATTTTTTCTCTCTGTCCCATGTTTCTATTCTATTCTCCATGCCATCAAGGAATTCTGCTACAGCAAATTACACCATCCCAGTGCCTCTCAGTGTTCTAACGTTTGCAGTGCACTGTTGCTCTCTTTTCACATCTGCTCTGGTCTCATTATCTGCTTTATGCTTTTAGAAAGTTCATTTAAAATCCATATAAAACATGTGACTTATCCTAAGAGATACCACACATTAATTTTTTCCATCCATAACTCTTCTCATAGGCTGAACTGTGTGATTATTGATACATGTTTCCGTTTTCACTAGTTTAAGGACAGTAGTTCATTGTCATTGCACTGCTTCAGTTCTAACCTGGGTTTGATTGGTGGCTAAGCTGTACCATGTGTGGATGTAGGCAATTTAGAGTGAGAATATCCTGGCTCATAGAGCTGGCTATCACCGCAAAGAGGCAAATAATTATGATACCACGGCCAGGCACACTGCTTTATAGATAGATGATGCTCACTAAATGCTCATTGACTTGAAGTTAAGTAGTTTTCCAAATTTGGAGAATTTTAGAACAAAGGAACCCAGAGTTTTCGATATTATATAACCACTTACATGGCAAAAGAAACTTACTCCCTTTTGATACACAGATAGGCATTCTGTCACAAAAGATGAGGTACCATGAGAAGACGGAAAAGGGATATGAAATCTAAAATCCAAGAGAAAAAGAAAAGGCCATGGATGTTAAGTAACATTTCCCTTTTCTTGCACAGGGTCATTCCACCAAAGCTGTCACAATCTATCCGAAGACTATAAATTTGGTACTTTGTACATTAGAAAGAACATTCAACTGACAATGCTGGGAAATCCATTTTTACAACTTAACAATTTCTGTCAACATTTAAAAAATGTTTTCTGTATCCATTTCTTGGGAGACTCATAAAGCTGGCTTTCCTGAGTGTTCTTGGTTTCTGCTATTTTTTCATTCTTTAAATGTTTTCTTCTTTCCATTTCAAGAAAAGCTACTGGCCATTTTCTCACCTTTTTTGACTTTGGCTATGATGCTGGGTGGTTCCAATATAATTAGGTGAGATTTTTATAGGCCCTCAAAGGCTAACAAAATAATAAATGTGGCTGTTCAAATAATAGCAATCATAGCAGGTCAAGCAAAAAAAAAAAAAATCCTTTGGACTGAGATTGACAAACCTTAATGTTATCAGAGTTTGGAAATGCAACACTTTCTTTTAGCTTTTCTAAACTTTTTTTTCTCTGTGTTACATAGGGATGTTTTCATTCTTCTCATCTGTTACTGATTTTTCATGTTTAAATTTTCAATGCATAGATTCCGCTTACTAAGTATCAAATATTAATGCAAAATGACTCTTCCAAAATGATAGTTTTTTCTAGACTCTTTCAAAAGATATCTTTTCTCTATTTACTGTCTTATAAATCAAGATGTTACAAATTTCTTTGAAATGATTTGTTTAAAAATAATGTGTTTATTGCAGAAAATTTAACTAGAGAAAAGCACAAAGAAATTACAATCATTATTTTTCTAGTGATAACTAGCATTGCACTTTCATAGCCTTCTAGTCTTTTTTCTCTGACTACATGTTTTTGACCTATATGCAAGTGGAATCAAGCTTGTTAATTAAGCAGTATGAAATAAAAATTTCTTGACAGTAAATATAAGGGCTTATAAATCTTCAAGTAGTAAAATTTCAAGTGGAACCCTTTTATAATTAAAACATGACAGAAATCTATCAAATTTCTATTGTGTAAATGGGAGTACAGTTACTCCTTAGGAATGAATAGTTCTCGCTGCTTTGGGAGCATGTGAAAAAAAATAAGTACAGCATATATAATATGAGAGATTTCAGACGGCACTAGAAATGATGTCTTAAAATCCATTTTTATATTTTCCAAGTGACTTTAAGGCTACTTCCCTCTCAATCCTCACCTAGCATTAGTGTTCTCATGAAATTCATCTGTTACACATACAACTGGCTGAAATAAGCAAAAATAAAGCTCACAGCATTTTCTTTTTAAGCATCGCTTTATTCATTTTTTTTCATCAACAGTCAGAAATGTGGCCTCTGAAAGATAGCAAGGCATGGTTTTGTAGCACACCATAGTCTCTTTCTGTCGCCTCCACTCAGTGCTAACTCTTTTGTTTGTACAATATTCTTTTATTCTGAGCAATATAACATTTTAGTTCTTGTAATAAATGCCTTCATGTGAAGCAGTTCAGCTAAGAGAATGTTATTAGACTGTGCTCCCAGGCAGCGCACCTCCACACGATCAATACAAAGCTGGGCCTCAGCTCATTCCCTCTTTGCTTAAATTCCCTGCAAATGTGCAAGAGAAGCAGCAGAGGGTGTCATCAATCACAGGCCACTGTGACATATGCTGAAACCTGACCAGGGCCGAGATGTTTTAATAAGGCATCCATTAAAACCCTCAAATAAATTGCAATTTGAAAACAGAACATAATACCAGCCAAGTTTTCCTCATCCATCTTGTGGCATGTCATGTAATGTAATTGCGTTGTTAATTTATCCAAGAACTTTCTCAGTACACTGTTTCGTTGGCACTGCTTAATTTCCCTGTAGACTATTTGTGTGTGTGTGTGTGTGCGCGCGCGCGCGCGCATACGGTGCATGTGAGACAGAAAGCAAGGGAGTGAGCAACTAAAGAGAAAAAAAAAAGACAGAATCTGTGTTTATTTCTGTGTGTTGGTGTGTCTGTGTGTCTGTTGTTCCTTGGAGGAAAGTCACGTTTCTGCTTAGCGTGGCATCAGCCAGAGAGCTAGTCAGAAATTTGAAATGTTTGACGTTTTGTCAATGGGCCCTGAGCAACCCGACTCGGCTTCAGAGCTCTGGCTTACAACAGGACCACCTCCTTTCCCCTCAACTTGCCATTGGTTTATGCCCTTCCTTAGCGGGATCACTTGGAGTGCCTGTGGATCCTATGAATAAATATTGATGGAAGTGTTGAGGGGCCACTTAGGATCACCACACAATGACACTCAGGATGGTACTGATTTGGGTTCCCTAGCTCTTAAGTATAAGTGAAAAGTTTTGACAGGCATGAGAAAAGCAGGAAGTTATAAATCAATATGAGAGAATGACAAAGTGTTTCTCTAGAATAACATCAAAGTGATTGCACTGTGTATCATATATGCATATATATGTATATGTGTGTATTTTTAAGAGCTCAGAGTAAAGATATAGGCAGGCAAGGGTGCTTATACACTTTGTCTTCTAAGCATAAATCTAAAAGTAAGTGATGCAATTCTTCATGTATGGCTGCATCAGCAGATTCTTCACCTTTATTTATTCCTCTAGATTTTCTTAATCTGTTCTCTTCTTTTCCTGTAAGAGAAGCCCCTGGAAGGCAGAGGGTAAGTCCACCTAACACATTCTATCTATATCAATATCACAATAACCATGGTGCCAGTCAAATATTGGTTTAAAACTGTCAAATGTCTTTCCTAGCCCTACTGACTGTTTTAGAGTGATAAGTTGTTGAACTAATGACAGAGAGAAGACAGTGTGACAAAAGGGAAAAAAATCCACCAGAACTCTACTCGTGGAGTTGTTGTTTTATGATTACTGACCAAAAGTAAAATAGTTGTTTGAGATCCAGTTTAAAAAGGCAGTCAAATGTAAAGCATACCAGTTAATAAGTGAACGGCCACCTTTTCTTAATAGATCCTTATGTCTAAAGTCATGTTTTAAGTTGGTCCTAATATGAGGATGACATTCTAATGTGCAACCTGCATACAAACCATTCTCTAAGGCTCTTCCTTTTCACTATGCAAACTATTAGACAATCACTGAGTATGAAAGGTGCCAGGGAAAGCCAAATTAGTTTCTGCTTTCTGCTAATGGATGACCTTTGTGATTTGGATCAGGGGCTGAAATTCACTTAGACAGGAGAGTGGGGAAAACACCTAAAATCATTTTCTCTCCCTACAGAGGAGACGGCTGGCTACCACTTGCCCAATAAATGTCAACTGGGTTATTTAAAAAAAAAAAAAGCAACCTGATTCAAAAGCATGGAATACTTGGTTGAGAGGTGCTGGGTTGTAGGAGTGAAATTGCTTAAAAATATGAAATCAAAAACCATAAAGCATTTATATATGACATAAAATCTAAATAAGCAAAACCATTAAAAATTGGACATGAGAATGGTTAGTTCTTTCCTAGGGACTTTGCTAACACCTCGGTATTCTGCATAGATGCTTAAAGCTTTACTGAAATTTAAGCTGATTTATTATGCTTAGGCAAAATCATGTTTGGTTTCTTATAGTTGAAAATATTTTGAGGTTTAGCTAAAATTTGTTTGGAATTGGGAGTGTAATACCCCAAGCAACATTCAAGGCATCAGAACCAACAGGAACTGGAAATATACAAAAACACTGTTTCTTTAGTTCCACGTGAGCCTGGGTTGCCAACTTTCACATGCTTCTAATGTTAGCTCAAGCTTTCTGGCAGTCCCATTGTAAGCTCAATTTCACAAGCATCCTCTGCTATTTTGGCATTTTACTGTTGGCCTTACTGCTTTTTACTTCCTTGTCCAGGAATATAGTCGTTTAAAAACAGTATAATTATTATTGGATGTGCATTTTTTTTAAGTTCCAGCTTAAGATGAATTCTTTCTTGCATTTAGCTACTACCCTTGAGTTGCACGGAGGGAATAAAACATTAAAGACACAGAGGACATGGACCTTTAATTCCTCTTGTGTATTGCAAGGGCAAGAATGAAATGTCAGTTCCCAAGGTGATTATATAGTGCATGTTGGCAAGAATGGAATAATTGTGTCCTACCCAAGGTGTGAGAAGTGTTATACATGGGGAGATAAAATTGTAAGAGGACAGACAGTATAGGGTAAGCACATGTACACACAAAAGAATTCAATTGGGTGGATGACACAGGTCTTTGGCCTTTGTGGAAATCAATGAACTGCTGTTTAGGTATCTTTTTCAAAGCATGGGGATGTTGAAAGGATAAAGTCTAGGCTCTCTGATCCATTGAGGCTTGCTCAGTTAACCCTAGGATATTTTTAAGAAAGTTGATTTGTTTTTCTTTTTGATTTCCTTTTTCTCTCGGCTTCCTTGAACTAATTTACAATTCCTGCATCTATTGCTGCCTTTAGCTATGAGCGCCATTATTCAGCTACCCTTTTTGTAATTAAATTCTGCTTGAATTGCTTATAGGCCTAACCCTCCTTAACTTCTCTCTGTGACCTCCTGTTTCTAAGTTAGTGACATTGTATTGGACACACCATGAATGACCTTTCCTGGATGCTAAAATACCCAGGTCTGAATTCAATTTGAGGTTTCAATCTTTGTACAAAATTCCCTGCAAACTTGCATGCAAATTCAAAGCTTGATCCATAAAAATCTTCTAGCAATATCATTCTAATTTCAGAAGCCTAGTGAGATGAAGCCATGTGTTATGTTATAAACACCCCAACAAAAGAACTGTGATCTTACCATGTTATTTTTTCCCCCAAACGTAATTTTGTAAATGTTGTTGATTCTGCCTCACCATTTGGAGACTCTTACATGTGTTACTCTTCCAGATTCCCTGCTTTAAAATTCCTTAGAGACCCATAAGTTCTGGGTTTCTTAAAGAAATAGGTTACTCTCACCCCTACCCCCCACACTCCCCACTCCTCCAAAAACAATCCCCATACAAAAGTGCCAATAAACTAACTCAGCCGCATACAATGATATTGTGAAGAAAACCTCAGGAGAAAACCATTTAAATTTCATGGCATAAATCTGAGCTCTTGGCCAACCTTCCCTTAGCAAGTAGCAAGCACAAGTCTCATGCTAATTCTCTACCAAACCTCGAGTTTTATGAAAGCTACATTTTATCTGTTTGGTTATTTGCAGTCACTGGAGAGTTGGAAAAGGAATATTAGCACCACTCACATTTTATTGTGGGAGTCACAGTACTTGGTTGACCCCCTTTTCAGGTCCTATTGAATTTCCTATACAAAGGAAATGAAAATGTTTTATATTTAATACAGCAGCACATAACGAGAGGCTTAGTTAGTACACAGAGAGCTGCAATTTTCTGCCTTTGTTTCAGCTATTACTGTGGAGCTGAAATTTCCAAGCACATTTTTTATGATTTGTTTATTGCTGGAGTTAGAGATGACAGTGAGGGGGAATGCCACCTTTATGCTACCTACTCGACAGCTTTCTGTGTGTACTTATTTATTTCACAAAAGAGTGGTCCAGCTTTTTCCCAGTTTCTTGCAGAAAGGTCATTTTCTTTTTTTTTTATTTTTTTAATAACAAAGAATTTTATTTCAATTATAGGTGTACAAAAATCATCACAAGTCAATTTGATAGATTTTGTGTCCCAAACCCTCAGTGCATTCCCCAACTCCCCAGATTGTCTTATTTGAAAAACCAAAGGTTTTCCAAAGTCTGTGAGTCATTGTTCTGCAAAGAAGTTCATTGTGTCTTTTTAGTTTCCACATGTAAGCGGTAGCATTGGGTGTTGCTAACTGTCTGACTGGTTTCACTTTGCATGATAATTTCTAGGTCCATCCATGTTGCTATAAATGTTGGTATTTTGTTCCCTTTAATGGCTGAGTAATATTCCATTGTGTGTATGTACCACATCTTCCCTATCCACTCCTCTGTCGATGGGCATTTAGGTTGTTTCCATGACCTGGCTATTGCATAGAGTGTTGCAATGAACACTGGAGTACATGTGTCTTTTCGAGTCATGGTTTCCTCTGGATAGATGCCCAGGAGTGGGATTGCTGGATCAAATGGTAATTCTATTTTGAGATTTCTGAGGAATCTCCATACTGTTTTCCACAGTGGTTGCACCAGTTTGCATTCACACCAGCAGTGTAATAGGGATCCTTTTTCTCCACACTCTACCCAGCACTTATTCTTTGTAGATTTTTTGATGATGGCCATTCTGGCTGGTGTAAGGTGGTACCTCATAGCGGTTTTGATTTGCATTTCTCTAATGAGGAGTGATGTTGAACTTCTTTTCATGTGTTTCTTTGCCTTCTGTATGTCTTCTTTGGAGAATTGTCTGCCTAGATCCTCTGCCCATTTTTGGATGGGGTTGTTTGTTTCTTTGGTATTGAGCTGTAGGAAGTGTTTGTAAATTTTGGAGATTGATCCCTTGTCAGTTGAATCATTTGCAAATATTTTCTCCCATTCTGTGGGTTGTCTTTTCGTTTGCTGTGCAGAAACCATTTTAGTTCTCTTTTTATTGTCCTTACTCTGACAGATGGATCTGAGAAGATGTTGCTATCATTTATGTCAGAGAGAGTTTGGCCTATGTTTTTCTCTAAGAGTTTTATAGCATCTGGTCTTATATCTAGATCTTGAATCCATTTTGAGTTTATTTTTGTGTATGGTGTTAGGAAGTGTTCTAGTTTCATTTTTATTTTACAGGTAGCTGTCCAGTTTTCCCAGCATCACTTATTGAAGAGGCTGTCTTTTCTCCAATGTATATTCTTGCCTCATTTGTCATAGATTAGTTGACTATAGATGCATGGATTTAATTCTGGGCTTTCTATCCTGTTCCACTGATCTATATTTCTGGCAGACAGGTCATTTTAAAAGTTAAAGAAAAAAAGGTGTTCTGGCAGAAATCATAGATTGAACAAAGCATTTTTTCCTGATTTTACTCCCAAGTTCTCTGAGGTTCTATGACCTACACCACAGCTCATGGCAACTCTGGATCCTTAACCCCCTGAGCAAGGCCAGGGATTGAACCTGAGTCTTCATGGATACTAGTTGGGTTCATTAGCCATTGAGCTCCGATGGGAATGTGTCAGGCCCTGGTGCTAAACACTTTGCCTTTATTATTCAATTATTACAATGATAACGCAATTATAGGTAAGTATTCTTGTAATTATTAACCTCTTACAATAGATGAGGAAACTGAGCCTTAGGGAAGTTGTTCTAACTTGTCCAATGTTGCCAACTAGGATTGGAATCTGGTCTGTCTGATTCAAGAGCGTGTTCCTCCCTCTTTTTTTGATGACAGTAGTTATTGATTCTGTCTTCAAAAATTTACTTTCCTTGCTGCTTCTTTAATGCTTATACTGCTTTTTAAAGAAAGTAATTTTATAACATATACCTACCTTTCAGCTAGATTAATCAATTTTGGCAATTATTTTTCCCCTCTCTTCACACCATCCCCTGACACATGAATACACACATACCTATGAGTATACCCATACACTCATGTGTGTATTTATTTCACATAGCTAAACCATCTGAAAGCAAGTTATAGTTGTTATGATACTTCTGAAAATAAGAACATTCTTCCATTTCAACACAGTGCCATTGCCACACCATAAAAATAAACATTCAATAATGTCATCTACTATTCAATCTCTATTCAAATTTTCCAGTTTCCCCCCAAATGACTTTTATTACTTTTACTATTTTTGACACAGGGTCCAATCAAGGAAGAGGTTGCCCTCTTAACTACTTTACCTTATAACCTTCTAAGAACATTGGATGTGGAGTGAGATCTTCTCGGGTTAAAAGAATCAACTACAAAAGCTTGTGCCTAAGTGCAGCTATTATATTGATTTACATAGTTATGATAGTAGGTTTATACATTTTAAAGGTCCTTTCCACTCTGACACTCTTGGGGCCTGTGGTGCTATGACACTGGTTATTCAAAGAGTGGAATAATAGAATGGTTTGGTGATTTCCCCAAGCTATTCTATGGACATTTAGTCTCAAAATTATAGTTGCCATATTCAGCCTGATTATGTCCTATCATTGCTTAAATGATTCTAAACTAGCCTCAGCAAATCTGTTCCTAACACGCAACTCCTGACACTCCAGGATTCAAAAAGTCACTATTGAGGGAGAAGAAAAGGGAACGCATGAGTAATAAACTGGAAATGAGGGAGAAATAGGGAAAGAACGTAAAGAAGAGAAAAAAAGAGCGATCAGAATCAGGCTGATGAGATTTACAATGACAGCAACATAGCAATAATGACCAAAACATATTGAGTGACTGACATGCCTGGAAGAATAATGCAGGTTTTATACGTAGTATTTCATTTAATCCTCGCAAATAATGTTTCAAAATAGGTTACGATTACCTCTTCACCATTTTATGGAATAATTATTGAGTCTTACAAAGGTTAAGTATCTTGTCTAAGGTCACTGAGATAATAAAATGCAGCTGTGCTCAAACCCAAGCTGAAGAAGGAGGGAGGGAAAAGGAGAAGCTAAGGAATGGTGACACTGGTGGAGGTGAGTGGTCATCCTCTGTTCCTACTGTGTCCTCTCTTCCCACAAGTTCTTAGTCAATACATCCTGTCACAGGTCGAGAATCTATTTTTTTCTCTGTCTGCTACCACTTCTTTCATTCTAGCCAACCCCATCTCCTCACCAGATACCTGCAATAACTCTTAACAGACTCCCTGCAGCCAGCCTCTCCCTCTTCAACTGTACAAAATGGTTAGAGTGTTCTTCCCGGTGATCTTTTTCTACTTGGTATTCCTTTGTTTGAAATTCTTTGTCTATTCATCACTTAGACTAGTGGTCGTTAACCCTGACTGCACAGGAAATCCCTGGAGAGCTTTTAAGACATGCTAGTGGCTAGGCCCTCTACTCGGAGATTATTCTGGGGAGGTAGAATTTTTCCCAGAAAAAATGCAGGACACCCAGTTAAATTTGAATTTCCAGTAAACAATTTTATTTTAAGTACATTCCAAATGCTGGACTGTACATACTTTATGAAAACGTACTAAAAATGTGTTTAAAATACTGATTTAACTGGATATCTTGTATTTTTATTTGCAAAATCTGGCAATAGGTTTGCATGTGTTGTGAGGAAGCTGAACATAAGTATTTAATAAATCTCCCCAAGTCATGTACAGAATGGAAACCACTGACTTAAAGGAAAAACAATGAATAAAATACTCTCTGAATGTCTTCTTATGGCATAAAAGATTCTTCAGATTTTGGCCTCTACTTTCTTTCCATTTCTCACACCTACACCTCACCTTCATCATGCTCGGTGCTGTGTAATTTATCTCTATGTCTTTGTACAGGCTGTCTCCCAAGCCTGAGAGTTCTCTTCCGGGCTGTTTGATGAACTCCCAGTCATCCTTTAAGACCCGAATCTGACTTCCTTAGGTGAAGTAAATTGCATGGTCTTCTCTACGCATGCAGAGTTTTTCCATCTGTGTCTACTGTTCTTGCTACTAACAGTGCATTGTCTATCCATTTTACCAAGCACTGCATTAGTCACTTTACCTTAATCTCAAACTCACATCAGTTTCATGCAAATTAACATGTATTATATTTTTTATTATAATAATATATATTAAATACAACATTTTTGCCAAGATTTCTTTCTTTCCCTCCTACCCACCAGCCAACTGAACAGAATAGAATAAAACAGCTTAGACAAACAAGTGTCTCATGGCTTCAATATTTTAAAAGATGTTTATTTCTCATATCCCCAAGTACAACTTCGTATTGGCACAAAAGTTTTCCTCAATAATATTTTGTATGTATCATATATTAATTCATGTAAAGTCTTGTTCAATGTAATTAAAATGTTACCATATTTGGTATTAGGTAGTTTGATATTTTCCCCATACTTAAACAATGTTAACATGTCATACAGTAAAATTCCATTAATTTGGATTCATAGATTATGATTTGGAAAAAGGTTGTGTTCTGGTTAATTCTCATACTTGATGTTCATTTTATCAGAGGACTTCTTTTGAAGTTGGAAACAGGAAGAGAATTCATAATGTTGGCTGTTTCATAGTCCCTGGGTTAAAACTTAACATAGATTTCCATTTGAATAATGAGAGAGAAGTCCACTGAAGGAGGGAAGTCAGGTGGTCACAGTTGCCCCAAATATGTCATTCATGTTTGCATTTCCCATTTGGAAGGCAGCTGGAAACTGCAGTGCAGGATGGTGACTTTTACCAGCTGAGCTGTGGGATTTAGAGAAGACTCTGACAAAACTGATTTTTGATAAATTTTTGTCAACTGCTATATGACCTTGTAGCATTTATTTTTTATCATCTTACAAAGCAATCCAGAGTTTGCAATGTGTCTTGGATTGTTAGTTGTATAGGTATACTGTATTTTACTTATTTGTAGCAAAGGATAATGTCCTGCTTCATTGAGCTTTTGCCTTGTCCTATGTTTCCTTTTTTTGCATCTAGTAATAGATTATGGCCACTTTCTTCCTGGCACTTTTAGGTAGTGTCAGGAATTATCCTGCTTGATGTTAAGCCTTTTTAACTTTGCTTTTTGGTTAAATGTCTGTTTCCTCACTAGGGGGTGACCTCCTTAAAGACAGACTGCCAAGTATTGTGCAACCAACAACCAGGTTTCATATGTTAATTTGCTCGAAAGCTGTCACGTGATATTTGCTGGACTACAAACTGCAACTCACAAGGGTAGTTGTCATAAACTTGAAATAATAAATCAACAAATGATGACATTTAAATCATGAGAATTTGAGATATTCAACAGAATGTACCTAATAAATTGCTTCAAAACACAGATAGACTGTGCATACAATTGTAAGTGGGAGTAGTCAGAATAGTAGATGTGCATGCAAAATCCTGCAGGAGTCGTGAGGCCTCTACATTTATTTTGTCTACGGAAGTCAGATTTAGGTCTCAAAGGACACGTGGGATGTCTTCAAACTGCTCAAAGGAAACCCCAGGCTTGGGAGACAGCACGTAAAGACATAGAATTAGAAAGTGTAGGGCTAGATAGGTGTGAGATGTGGACACACAGAAGGGGTGAGACTTAAAGGCAGCAGAAAACAAAGACAGACAAATGACCAACGGGTACATGAACAGATGCTGAACATCACTAATAATTAGCAAGATGCAAATGAAAAGCAGGAGATATCACCTCACACTGTTAGAACGTTAAGGCCAGAGATGACAAGTGCTGGCAAGGAAGTAGAGAAAAGAAACACTTGTGCACTATTGGTGGGAATGTAAATTGGTACAGCACTATGGAGAACAGCATGGATATTACTGGGAAAAAAAAAATTTTTTGTCTTTTTAGGGCTGCACCTGCAGCATATAGAAGTTCACAGGCCAGGAGTCAAATTGGAGCTGCAGCTGCCGGCCTATGCCACAGCCACAGCAACGTGGGATCTGAGCCTTGTGTGAGCTACACCAAATCTCATGGCAATGCCAGTTCTTTAATGCACTGATCATCATACTCATGTCCTCATGGATACGAGTTGGGTTTGTTACCTCTGAGCCACACTGGGAATTCCTACTGAAAAAATTTTTAAAAGAACTGTCATATGATCCAAAAATCCCACTTCTGGGTATATATCCAAAGGAAATGAAAACATGATCTCAAAGAGATTCTTGCACTCCCATGTTCATTTCCGCATTATTCACAATAGCCAAGACATCAAAACAACCTGAGTTTGTCAATAGATAAATGAAAGAAAATGTGATGTGTATACGTAATAAAATACTGTTTAGCCATGAGAAAGAAAAATTCTGCCATTAGCAACAGCATGGATGGAATCTGAAGGCATTATGCTAAGTGAATAGGTCAAAGACAAATACCATATGATATCGCTTATTTGTGACTCTAAAAAAAAGCCAAACTCATAGAAACAAAGGTAGTTACATGGGGTATTGGGGTGGGAGAAATAGGGAAATATTGGTCAAAGGATACCAGTTATAAAGTTGGTAAATTCTGGGGGATAAAATGTACAGCATGGTAACTTTATCAATAGTGTATTATATACTTGAAATTTGCTAAGGGAATAGATCTCAAATGTTCTCACACATAAAAGAAATGATAATTATAGAACCTGGTGGAGATGTTAGCTAATGCTACAGTGGTAACCATTTTGAAATATGTAAATGTAGCAAATCTATACATTAAATACATTAAACTTAACAGTGTTATGTGTCAAGTATATCTCACTAAATTTAGGGAAAAGAAGGAGGCAGAGTCAAGACTCTGAAAGATATTTTTTGCATTAATAAAGAGTTCAGCTATTACTTCATAATTTTTCGTATAAGCTAGTAGTTAGCAGTTTTCAAAGAAAAATAAGTGATTTACTGTGATTCTTATGACCACTTCAGAAATTGCCAGGGAAGGTGTTACAATTACGGAGAAAAAGGAAAAGATTTATATTACCTTCTGATTCAATATTATAGCATGAATACTAATAACAGACCATCTCCTGCCTCACTGCCCATTCTTATCTATTTTTTCCAGTTTCTTTGATGTATAATTGACGTGTTGTATAATTTTAAAGTTATTTCTGGTTTTCCCACTTTTATTGAGATATAATTGATGTACAGCACTATATAAGTTTAAGGTATACAGCATGATGATTTGACTTACATATATCATGAAATTATTACAGCCATAAATTTAGTGAAGTCTTATGTACTGAACATGTAGCTATAATGCAAACAATAGAGTATATTTTATTTTCTTAGTAGATGTTTTCAGAATTTTTTTAAGGGAAAAGTCTCCATTTCTTACGACACTTCCATGTTGAGCTCCTTGAGATGAGCCTAAAACTTAAAAGAGCATTCTGAAAACCCAAGAAATAGCTTCTAACTTGTTTTCTAAGATTAGTAGTGTCTGTTAATTGCCAGGTCTTTGGTTTCAATGAACAAAATTATGCCATTTGTGGGTGTAGATAAATGTCTCTATATAATAAAAGGGAGAGACATTCGAGATTGGAGATTATCATGTCTGGGAAAGAAGAAAAAAGAGCCAAAAAGACCAGATCACATGGGAATAAGAAACTGTCCCATCTCCTATCAAAAAGAAATAAGAACAAGAGCTATGTCTGAGGTTACAAATGTGATTGTACCTCCCGAAGTCATCTTCACTCTTGTACACTGCTCACTAATAATTAAGTGTAGAAGCCAAAAGTGAGGATAAAAGGATACCTGGCATTTGGGTGCCCAACATAGTTTTATAGATAAAGGCAATTTATATACATAAAGACTGGGGATTTTGAAAACAAGCAAATGGACTAGCTGTTTAACTAAGGAGACCTCTGTTTCTTAAACTGGAGTAATGATATCTAAGACATGAGGTCATTTCAAGGTTTAATGTAGTGAAAAATATGTATGGAAGCCAAGCTGAGATTGGTACCCTATAGTATGCAATAAACCATGGCTATAATTATTGATGCAAATAGGCTCATCTAAATTGACCAGGTCATAGAAACTCAAATATTGATGTCAAGAGACTCTTGAAGCTGGGATCAAGAGCACATACTAGTCATGAATAGAATGAAAGAGATTAGGTTCAGTGAGCCATTTTTACATCATTATCTCCCTCTACCTCCATCAATCTTTATATGTTCTCCACTTCCATATTTTTTAGACAAGAATTAAAATCTCATTTACACTAAGGTTTTAAGATACAAGTGGCTTACAAGGTTCAACGGTATCTTTCTAGGAGTTGAAAGAGCATTTTATGGGTGATGAAAATAACATGAATCTTGATGATGGAATTTCAGGCACAAAAAGCTGAGACAGTGGGATTGAGAGAGAAACACCTCAAGCCCCTGAAATCATACCAAGCTAGTACTGATAGTCCCTTAATCTATTTGTGCATGAAGTCTGCACAATTAAGATTACTTTCAGAGGGTCTTAGAGTCCTAGAAGCTAGAAGTATTCAGGCAGGATACATGGGAGACATGCCTTCCAAAGTCTATGTGGCAGCAAATGTTTTAAGGAAATTAATTTCCTGGTCTTCAACATCCACCTGAACTTTTTTTCTGGTAATGGGTCAGTGGCTGATTCCTCATCCTGGTTCTTTCTGCATATCTCCTCTTTATTCACTGTCCTCTTACTTTATAAAAGAAAGTCATACCATTCACCAATTTGGCCCCAGGTGTAAAAAGGCCCAGTGTACCGAAAGAAGGGATCATTTTTAATATTGTTTGTGAAGCCTCCTGTAACCAAAGTGCCATCTTATAAAGCATAACATTGGAAAGGGGTGGTTTGCCACAAGATGACATATTCTAATTCAAATAAATTTGTAAAGTAGGTAGCAGAGGTTATATTTTCTTCCAAGAGTCTTGTCTTTTTCCTTTGCAAACTATTATTAGAGAATTAAGGATTCTCATTGGAGAGACCCTTGGGAGCAAAGCAAAGAGAGACTGTGAGAAATTGGGCATTGAGCTGTTACCCCCATATCTGTCTTTATAACTATCTCCCTACCTGCTTGCTTACTTACTTAATGTATCTTAGAACGAGAATTCAAGAGTGAGATATAGTGACAAGGCAACATAATAACAGCAGATTTTTTTCTGTTGAAAGTTAAATTTGAATTGATTGATTGGCTAAAACAATGAGAACTGATCTTGCCAAGTATGTTAAATAGTGAGCATTTTCCCAAAATGGAACGAAGTAAGTCTTCAGCTCTTAGTTTTGACAAAAGTATATTCAAAGCATGTGATAAGATAAAAGCATTTTGTTAAGAAATGTATTGGAGGAGTTCCCTTCGTGCCTTAGTGGTTAACGAATCCAAGAACCATGAGGTTGCGGGTTCGATCCCTGGCCTTGCTCAGTGGGTTAAGGATCCGGCGTTGCCATGAGCTGTGGTGTAGGTTGCAGACATGGCTCGGATCCTGCATTGCTGTGGCTGTGGTGTAGGCCGGCAGCTACACCTCCTGTTAGACCCCTAGCCTGGGAACCTCCATATGCCGCGGGTGCGGCTCTAGATAAAAAAGGCAAAAAGACAAAAAAAAAAAAAAAGAAATATATTGGAAACAATGTATTGAAATTAACCATATTTTTATTTTCCCAACTTTTGAGTGTGCCAGGGCTCATACAAAGTGCTTCAGAGTAAGAGTAGCAGGAATAATTAATAGTTATTTGATACTGATAAAACGTTCTTGGTACACTTCCCAGAAATGGGGCAATGAGTGACTCTAATGACCAGTTGACAAAGCCTTCAGCAAGACAGGTTGCTTCTAATTCTTTGTTTTTAGTAAGATTGAAGGAGCACCTAGTTAAATTGTTAGCTGATAGAGTACTAGAAATACTTTTCGGTGGTCGGTCAATATACAATATTTTGGCATATAACTCAAAGGAATACCAAGATTGAGTGACAATGTTATAATAAAACTCCTTTCAGTTACATCTACCTGTTTGTGTGCACAAGGTTTTAGAGTGTTTATATTTATAAATGAGGAAAAGAATAGAATAGGTGATCAACTCCCTTTAACTCTGGCAGTAATATTCATCCATAAACACATGAATCAAATGAAAATGAAACCAGCTCCATCTATCTCATTATGAAATGTATTTCCAATGAAACTGATCATGTATAATTACTATTTATCCAGATTTATGTCTTATTTCTGTTCTTTTGTTTACTAATACTAATATTATTTCTAATAATTGCTTCTCGGCCTTTTGGCTAAAATCAAATGTAATAATAGTCAAATTGAAAATTTTTTGTAGAGCCTTACACCAAAGGAAAATAAATTAATATTTTGATTTATTTTACACATTATTACATAGAAGTAACATAGCACAATCAATAAAAGACCTTCACAAATAAAATGTGTGTATTAGGATAAAATTTATTTGGGAAATTGGAATAAACATATAATTTGAAGAGAAAGAAGAAAGTTTTAAAATGCCTAACTGTTCAAGGCAATCTCATTCATTTCTTTTTTGAAAGTAGATTGCAGTAGATTAAAATTCCAGAAGTATTTAGGATTTTCTTTTTTAAATGTCAATATTCATAGTGAACCAGAAAATTTATGCTTCCTATTTAACTTGTTATGAAAACTTTTAGATATCAACATAAAATGACTTTCATAATTTCAGAATCAGAAGAGAAAAAAGAGCAAAGCAAGAAAAGAAAAAAATTAAATTCAGTAAATGCAGTAAAGGGGTATAGAGATAGTTCAGAAAATTCGAGTCATCTTTTCCTTTTGCCCAGTGAGTGAGGTTCTCTAGCTATAGCCAAATCCTTACCCCGCTGCCTGTAAAAGCATCCACAGTGCCATGAGAATGTGCAGGAAAAATACTCCCAGGTAGCATTTACCAGGACATATTTAGAGGTACCAAAAATAACCCCCAAAATGATTTCTGATGCAATTATTTTATATCAGGGTACAAATATTGCTAATGTAGAAGCTTAGACCCCAAATGCTCACTGTTTAGAAACAGGACACACTGAGTTTTTATGAAGACAATTCCCATTTCCTTTACCAGTGGAATCCAATGCACATGACTGATATAAAGTTTAACGGGGATTTGGCCACAGTCCAGATATATACTAACCAAGGGAAACATGGGACGTGACACTGTGCTGACTCCACAGAAAATTCCTTTGCTTCTATTAAGAGTAGCTGATTTGGGAGTTAATGATGAGCAGCTCAATTTTATCCAGATGTACTAGGACAGAGCATTTTCAAGAATATAGATGCAACTAGAAGTGGTCACTTATAAAGATATACCCTTGACTAAAGACAGATTAATGAACCAAATGACAATAATAATTGGTATTCCTAAAAAAATAACAGCCATTTTAGGTCTCAGACTGTGTTTGTCCTAAGTTATCACAAATGCTATTCTACATGTATTACACACACTACCTGAGGTAATCTTCATAATTAGAGTTAGATGCACATCACCCTCGTTTTATAAATTGGGAATCCAGGCCCAGAGAGGCTGAGTAACCTTCCAAAGGCCACCCAGCAAACCAGTGGAAGAACTGGGGTTTGGACCCAGTCTGTGTGGTTCTAGAGCCTTGCACCTAACCCCTCTATGACCCATTACTTTACAAAAACCCTGCTGCCATAGACAAAGAAATTTCTACATCTTGAAGGTGGGTTTTTAAAATACGGCAAGGGCAGATGGAGGAGTGGGTTTGGGATAGTTTGGCCCTCTGCCTAGAATTAAACATTCGTTAATTTTCTTTTGCTCTCTCCTGTTTCTAAGTAAATTGCTATATACACTTATTTTATTATCATCATTTCTATCTGACATGCTATGCAAGAACATCATGATTTAAAATATCTTAATAACAACCCAAAGAAAAAGACTTAAAAGTAATGTTCAAAGAGAAAACAGATGGCCACCAAGTGCAATTTCTGAATTCTTATATTTTTGTATGGGGAATAGATGTGGTTGGTAAAAGGTTATGCTAATAAGCAAAATGTTCTTGTATTGTTATAAACTTATTATTTAAAATCTTTTCTGAGATCTGTAAAGTTGTTTAAACAGTAACTAAAGTAGATTCTGGCAAAATAAACTCCAACTCTTCCTTAAGAAGAAGATCTGATTTAAGCAGATTGTTGAGACTCGGTTAAAAACGCAAAGACTGAATGTCACCAATAGGACAGAACAACAGCCATTCATTTAAGGCTTGTCCATTAGTTCATAACTGAAAATACCAAGGTACTTGTATAAACCTGGCCTCTACACTGACGCTATTTTTAAATCCCTATAAACTTCCTGGGGAAAAGCTCAGTAAATAGGGCCAGGAAATTTGAATTCAGGATCCAACTCTATGGCCTTTCTTGGTCTCTTTGTCACCTTTGAATCCTGTCTTGCTGTCTTCCCACTGCAGCCAGCGCGCCCCCCTCCCCCCGCCCCTTTGACATCAGGCTAGAGTCTTCATGCAGCTTCACGCCCTAGTTCAAGAGCCCCACTGTCCTCTTCTTCACCCTTTTCAGCATGACAACTGTTTCCTTCCGTTTTGGCTGTGAAATTAGTGATTTTGGATTAAAAAAATAGTCATCTTCAAAAATCCCCTACACAGTTCTACAAAAAGGATTTATTCCTATTCCTGGTCTGGCCTTGTTGGTGTTATCCTCCTAATCCAGCTGTAGTGATGTATTGTACTGGCTGCCTGCCACATGCAAAATTCTACCCCAGGACATCCTGCTGGAGGAAAAAGGCCAATCTGTCCCATTTCTCAGCAGCTGGATTGACAAGCCAATACCCTAAGGATGACAACAAGAGTGTACGTGTATATATTTAGAAACACACGTACCTTCCATGTGTGTTTATACAGGTTGCGGGTTTGTGAATATACAAACTCACTGTGCTTGTGTATACACACACACACACACACATATATGTATATACACACACACATGTACTCTAAGTCCAGATGTGCCGTACACCTCCTATTTCTGCCTAATATGATGTTCGAATGCTTCCAGCCTTACTTTTTGTCCCCTTTAATCTAAAAAAACGTGGCTCACTCTTCAATATACTCTCAGAGCACAACTCAATCCTTCTATATTGCATTGACATGTTTTCACTTTTGGAATCTTTAATGTATTGACACACTTTCTAATTTGCAAGTGACAAGTATAAGGTTAAACATTGTGCTTTGTATTTCTGGGTCACCCCTTCACACATCATTTTATTTTTATAAGCAAAGAAAGGAAATACCAGTGCAAGTAGATAGCAACATAAACCTTACCCTTCCAGACCTGAACGTTTAACATGGATTTCCCTCTACTCTATAAAGAATATAGAAATGTTTATCCAGAAGTTCCCCTTGTGGCTTAGCAGAAACAAATCTGACTCGTATCCCTGAGAACACAGGTCCAATCCCTGGCCTCGCTCAGTGGATTAAGGGTCTGGTGTGCCCTGAACTGTGATGTATGTCACAGACACGGCTCAGATCTGGCGTTGCTGTGGCTGTAGTGTAGGCAGGCAGCTGCAGCTCTGATTAGACCCCTAGCCTGGGAACCTCCATATGCCATGGGTGTGGCCCTGAAAAGAAAAGAAATGGTTATGTATTTGTGAGTCCAGTTAGAAAGACGAAATACAGGATGATCAAAAGAGGGAGTCAGGGAAGCTTGGAGGAGGTGAGATTTGGATTTGGACATTATATCCTAGTGATATCCATCTTTTCCTAGGACAATTGTCCATAAAACTGTAAATCTCTTATTTAATCTAAATTCTCATTTAACTAAATTCACTTGCCCAATGTCAATCCATATGTATCTCTCCTGAAAGGCACTCTGATCCTCCAGTGGAAGCGACAGTCCCTTCTCTGTGCCATTGCTGTGCTCCATGTGGGCATACAACACTCATGTAATTTTGCTTTTCAGTGGTGTTTTCCTGTACTTGACTGCGAACACCTGGAGGATAGAAACTACCTGTGAATCCTAGTACTATGTCTTACTTAAAATAAATGTTTTATGAATTGATGAATTGATAGATGGTTGAATAAATATCAATACTAAGCTGAATATTTGTCACCAAAAGGGAAAAGACTGTTCTGAGACACTTCATATCAGCACTTTGGCTAGGGCTTCACCTAATCACTGTTCCCCTTCAAGTGCATTTAAGATTCTGAACAACACTTACTGAAAAAATTCCTCTTTCCCTTTCTGTAAGGTTAGGAGTAAGGATTCCAAATGATAGTTCCAAATTCCTTTCTTTTTTTGGATATTACTTCATAAATAACTTAAAGAATTTTATCCTCGTTCTCAAAATTAATACATACAGTGAGATAAGGACCCACTATGAAATGTTAATGGTAAGGCGAGAACTGCTGAATAAATTTTAGACAAACTGTACAGGCGCGATGAAATCTAAACTATGAGTAACATTTAGAATATATCAACTCTATGTTTTCCCCACACCATATTAATAGTATATTTATGATATCTATCGTAGCCAAAAATCTTTTAACTTATTTCTAGCCAAAATTGGAAAAAAAAAGAGTTTCACTAATCTTGGAGGGTTAACTTTTTTTTTTTTCTGTCTTTTTGCCTTTATCTAGAGACGCACCCGCAGCATATGGAGGTTCCCAGGCTAGGGGTCTAACAGGAGCTGTAGCTTCCGGCCTTCGCCACAGCCACAGCAACGCGGGATCCGAGCCGCATCTGCAACCTACACCACAGCTCACGGCAACGCTGGATCCTTAACCCACTGAGCAAGGCCAGGGATCAAACCCGCAACCTCATGGTTCTTAATCGGATTCGTTAACCACTGAGCCACGAAGGGAACTCCTGGAGTGTTAACTTTTGAAGTGGTATGTAAAGCACTCTAGCATTAAGGAACCGGACTTTGACCTAAGGTTTTGATCTGTTAAACAATTAATAAGCAATTAATTTTTTAGATTTTTGTGATATCCATGCATATAAAATCATGCCTTTATTTACAATCCAATGTTTATTTATAAAATATTCCTTTCAGTTTTCTTGTATATTTGCTGCAAATTGGGTGGGGGTAGGGAATGTACCATCCTGGACTTCCATTACTATTGTAATCACTTCTCAGAACAAATATTTTATTGCTACTGATAGAAGAAGCATGTTTCACCCAATGTTACACAATAGTTATCCGCAAAAATTAATTACAACCTAGGTCTCCCTTCCAACATAATACCTGAATATAGTTCATTTGACCTTCAACTGTGATTGGTAACCTCAAGTTAGTGAGCCCTTGATGAATGTGGGCACAGAACAAAGAATCAGTGATTGACTGCTGAGGGAATTAGTGAACTTCCCCTGAATCGTCCCAGGAGTTGCAGAAGACTCAGAATCACAAGAAAACCCCTTATCTTGGAAAGAGAGAAGGGCCACACAGATAAGGACATATTTAGTTGTGATTAAATAATCCCTCAAATGAACACTCGAGGTGCCTGTTTTATGGCCTTGCATTTAAACATATGTCAATTCCCAGTTCCACCTCTGGCCAGTTAGGTAAACATTGAGAAAGTCCTTTATTTATTCATTCAACAACAACAAAATGACTAATAATACCTACACATTAGAGACTTTTGTGGATATAAAATGAGAACTAATATGTGGAATTCACCTTACACATGGTGCCAGTAATCAAGTAGGTTCTCAATAAATGACTTCCATGATTATTATAAGATTTTTACCTGTGGGATTTTGACAACTTGGCTTTAAAACACAAAATGAATCCTGACTATACTAGATGCTGACTATACTAGGAGCTTCAAAAGGAGTAAAAATTATTAGCTTTTGAGAGAAGCTGGTTAATTGGACAAGCTAAGATGAGGTGGAAAGAGAAATACCTTTGGTTGATGGCTATTTGAGAATCTCAGGCCTCTCTTTATTTTCTATTTCTGGCATAGAATTTTAAATAATAGTAATAGTAGTTGGAATAATAGCAATGATAGTAATAATACCTTCTGCTTCTTGTGTACATCCTATGTATCTAACCTCTGGTTTAGATTGTCTCTAATGTGTGATAGAACCTACAAGAAGGTAGTGCTGTTACTTAGTATTTTTTGAAAGAAAATTAAGGTTCAAAGAGTTGGATCCATGAGTTAATGCCATATTTAATAAGCACAGAGGTAACATTTTAGTCTGGCTGTTTTGACTCAAAGCCTGTGTTTCTCCCACAATATATCACATTGCCTCTGTGACTGTTATACTTCTCTCTTTACTCTGGTTGAAGGGCCCAATTCTGATAGTCCATTACTATTTTAAGCTATGTATATGTTAGTGGACTCCAGCCAGAAGGTTATGTTCAAGCAGGTCAAGGTCTCGTGGAGACTCTGTCCTTTAGTCTAATCTTTTTCCAAACCCTCCCAACAACCTAAGGTTGGATTGTTCCATTGGTTTTATTGTCCTCTTGTTGGCTTCTGAATCTTGTGCCTCAGTTGCTCTGATTAACTAGGCAATAGAAATTCAAGGAAAGAGGCCCTTCATCTTTTTCCCTATGATTAGTTTCAGCATTTAAATGACAGAAAGCACTGTCTTTGAGAGAGTGGTTCAAGATTACAGCATTGGTCTCTGTGCTGGACTAGGCCTGGCACAATAGCCTGGTCCCTGGCTCTGAGTAAGGTTTCTAGACCTTGTTTCCTTGAAATTTCCAGGGCATGTTTCTCTAGGTCTCCAGCTCTCTGAACTCTTGGTTTCCCTGATCTTTGACTCCACTAGGCCTTGATCTATCTGAACTGCCCTGTCCGGAACTTAATTCCTGGCTATAGTACACCAGAATACATGCAGCTTAACTCTTTCACTCCTAATCCATCACTCATTGACCACATAGATCACAAATCCGACAGTTTAAACATTCAGAATCCCAGCTCTGTTATGGTTAAGAAATTTTTGTAATTTCTTTGATGGTATAACAAAATTTTTTGAAAATTAGAATTAAAATAAATGTAAAACTGTACATGGTGACTCACAAAGCTACATATTAGAAAAGCCAACCAAATTGTAGCATATACTTGTTCTTATAAAGTAACTTATATATGTTTGATATTCAAATTCAACATTTATGATAGCTAAAGTAGAATATAAAAACTGCTTGCATTTTTCTCCTACAAGATTCTCATAGACATTTTCTACGTTGAGTACAAAAGGGTGTTTATTTACAAAGCGTTCCATTAGTAGTCCCCTTTGTATAAATACTGAAAGTAGATTTGAAAAGTTAATTAAAACATATTTTGTAGACATCTTTTAGACACAGCATTTACTCCAATATATGATTTTAAAATTTAGTTTCTTTAGACATTTTAGATAACAAGACTATGAGAAGAAAGAGCTAAACTCTAAGAATATGAATGTCTAGTTAAGTGGCCCTCTGAGCAACCCCTGCAAGTATAGAAATTTGATGACAAATGGCTGAAGATATATTTTTCAAATCCAATTAACCATCATTTGTGTTCAAGAATATTCATTACTGTTTAGTAAAATATAGAAAATAATCTAAATGTCTAACATGTATGATAATTTATGTCTTCAAAGGCAAAATAATATCAATGATATTTATTTTATGTTTTTTGCATTTTTCCAAATTTTCTAGCATAAAAACATTGGGTAAATATTAAAACACAGTACATAGCAATGCATAGTTTTTCGCTTTATGAATTGGGTTTTTTTTTTGTTTTTTTTTTACTTTTGAGGGTATGGCGTAGTAGAAGGCCATATAGCTATGATCTTGTGTAGGAAGTCAAAATGAAAACACGATATATTTATATCAAACACAGACTAAGTTTATTAAAAATCATCTGTATTTGTACAACAGATGTTTCATATGAAATTTCTCTATATACATATTTCAATCCCACCTATTTATCTGGAATTTAGCCTTAAGTCAGCCAAGACTTAAAAGAAAGTTTTTAGCTAGTCTTCATTGAGTGACAAAATAGGCAAATTCTGACCAGACTTAAAATAGGTAGAAGAACAAGAAAAATCCAGAAGTAGTGAAGAGGCTGCATTAAGGAAAAGTGAAGGAAAAATAACCAGATGGTATAGAGGTTGGCAGAATTCACTTTTTTTAAATACGGTATATAGCCTGAACTTACAATGGCTTTGGGGGGCTCCATATTGGCAGTACCAGGTTTACCTGAATTTATGAAAAAGGTTCTTTCTGATTGCTTTCAAGAATGAGTATGATTTTCAATACTAGTAATATTGTAAGCATCAAACTCCTGTAAATTGTAAATGTTATAAATAACACAGTTCACTGAAAGAATGCATATCATTGAGAAGCGTAAATCTAAAAAAAAAAAATAAGAAAGTAACTGGAAAGAAAAAACTAAAGCAGAACATTTGTTAAAATTATTTACATTTACTTTTATAGAGGTTCTAAATCATCACCCACCCCCTTTACTTTGAAGCAGATATGACACAGAACAACATACTGTATAGTAAGTATCCTGGTTGAATTAAAGCTTAGGACTCAAATCTTAGTAACTATGTGTCTTAAATGCCTAGTACCTATGGCATAATGAGCATACATCTGTTTTTATACACATGTAAAATATTAGCACATTTTGAGCACATATTTTCATCTGGAAATTTGATATACTTCAAGAAGAATCTGGGTGCATAGGACAAAGAATGAGTGGAGGAAAAAGAGGATTGAGAGGTAAGAATGAACATGTCTTTCTGGGAATTTTCACATGGAAGGTATAATACTATTTTCCTGCTGAGATCTTGTCATCCTTTCTCTTAACTTCATAAACTCTTCATTCTATTCTAGTTGAGTTTTCCTTTGAAGGCCACCCAGAAGCTCTGACCTTGCTGGCAATGAGGAGAACAGCTGATTTAAAGACTATCTCAGAGAATTCTAAAACAACATGGCTTATGCTACAGCATCAGGGATTCGGATCATTTAAATGGTAGAGATTACCAGACACAGGTCTGGAGTGTAAATAAGCTTTCAGACCTTCGTGTGCCTTTCAGCTTACCTTCTCTCTTCATATTAGTATTAATGAGATGCTGTTCCTAAAACAGAAATGTTTTTAATGGCTTGGTTTAAGTTGAAATGTTGTTCTTTGATTTATTTTCCTGAACATGATGACAGTTCAGGGTTCAGGAAGTAGTGAATAATGCTTCAAAGTACAGTGTCAGGGGCCAGATGAACTGGGTGCAAATCCAGGCTTGGCCACTGCCTATCTGTGTTCAGACCAGACAAATTAGCCTCTCCATGTCTCAGTTTACTTATGGAAGTAAGAACGATAAAGAGAGTACATATTTCAGAGCGGTGTTGTGCAAATGAACTATTGAATTAATGTGTTTGGAATATAGAGAGTGTTTGATCAACACTGGTGCTTATGATCACGTTACTATATTTTCCATTCTCTTCTCTGTTCACTTTCATGAAAATACCATTCATGAGGGTTAGAAATGCAGTCTGTGTCCACAAGAGTTTTACCTCTCTAGAAAGCATCTTGCAGTGTTCACTTTTTCTTCAGGGTTGATCCGAGAATGAGAAAACCTAAGAGTGAGGAGACAGTTTACATTCTTATGCTGATTTGCTTTGCCCAAAGATAAATGGCTAGAAATCTGGGAGAAAAGAAAAAAAAAAAGTGCATGATTAGGTCAGAATGTCCCATGGAAGTAAGATATTTGCTTTGCCTATTACTTCAGAGGAAGCTGGAAGCCATTTTTGAAGCTGGGCCCAATTTTTCCAGAAGGTATCAGGTCTCAGGAAAGCCAGTGCTGCCACCAGCACTTAGCCAACTCTATTGGAAAGCCTCTCTGCTGGCTCACATGTGTGAGGTTGTAGCCATCACTGCTGGGAATCCACAGATTTTGGCCAAGAAACTGTTTCTAAAATTTATCTGAAGAATCTAATAATAGATATTTTATGATATTACATTATTGTTTTCACTGTCTCAGAATTTATTTTTAAAATCTTTTTTACATATCATTAAGAGCAATCACAAGATAAAATGGTTTGTGTCATAATCTCAGAATCTCAGACTCTGTTTCTACCATGTTTGGAACTGTAAAGGAAGGATGAGGATACAGAAGCTAATAGTTATTGGAGGGGGTGATTCTGTGCCAGCCAATCCATTTAAATTCATAACAATTCAATGAGGGAAATCTGAGGCTCAGAAAGATTTACTGACTTGGCTGAGGCCTTCCAGTTCATAACTGGTCCAGCACATTCAGGTCTTCAGACGCTGAATTCTGTTTTCCTCTCACCTTCCACTCCACCAGCCAACCCATCATCAAGTCCTAAGTCCTAGACTTTCAAAAGTCACAAATCCAACTTCTAGGCACTCCCATTGTCCAAGCCTCCATAATCTCTTGCTTGAATTATTGAAAAAGGCTCTTGGTTGGTCTCTCTGCTCTACCTTTGCCCTATCATAGTCTATTCAGCGTGGAGTGCCAGAAGAATCTTATCTTGATCAGAACAAAACCCAAAGCCTTCGTGCTGGTCTGGAACACTATAGAACCCAGCTCTGCTAAGTCTCTGACTTCATCTCCTAAAGCGTTCTATCCCAAATGGCTGTCCTCTTTGTGTTCATTCTAACGTATTCATTTTTTATGAATGATATTTCTATTTACAGCTATAGAAATTGAAGGCTAAACCTATGAACAATGTTATAAAGTCTTGATTTCTGATATTAGAAGAAGACGGGGGTGAAGATACATTTGGGTGTGGTGGGTAGAAAAGAAGAAAGATTTTTTCCTACACCTTAAAAGATAGGAGTTATGGAGAATAGGGGAATGGATTCTGCTATCCTCAAGACAAAGAAGAACAGAACATTTTAATCCTTATATTCTAAAACCATTGAGTCTACTATAAAAATGGATGACTTCTGGAGTTCCCGTCGTGGCGCAGTGGTTAATGAATCCGACTAGGAACCATGAGGTTGTGGGTTCAATCCCTGGCCTTGCTCAGTGGGTTAAGGATCCCGCATTGCCGTGAGCTCTGGTGTAGGTCACAGTCGCAACTCGGATCCTGCATTGCTCTGGCTCTGGTGTGGGCCAGCAGCTGTAGCTCCAATTAGACCCCTAGCCTAGGAACCTCCATTTGGCGTGGGTGCAGCCCTAAAAAAAAAAAAAAAAAAAAAAAAAAAAAAAAAAGGATGACTTCTTTCTTACTTAATTCAGGTCTGAAATCAAATGGCATCGTTAAAGAGGACTGCTGTCACCATTCTATCTGAAATAGCATGACTTTCCATAACTCTCAAACCTCTTACCTGCTTCATTTGTTACTGCGCTTTTAACTGATATTGCATTAACTTGCTTATTTGCTCACTTTGTCTCATCCACTAGAACATCAACTCCATGAGGGCAGGGACTTGTCTGTCTTGCTCATAATGGGTTTCCAGTACTTAGATTAGTCCCTAGCACATTGGATTGATCAATAAGTATTTGTCAAATGAATAAATGATCTGAAGGGAATTAAGAGTGGGAAATGGGAGAGAGAACTAGAGAACCAAATACTTAATTTCATCTAGAAGAGTTAAGGGAATTGTTCAAGCTCAAATTCTTGCTTATGGGCAGAACTAAGACTAAAACCTACACCTTCGCAATTCACAGTGCACTGATCTTTGTGCTGTAACAAGATACCTCTCCTTATAATAATTTAGTATATTAATAGCATGTAAGAGAAAACTTTCAAAAGTCTCTTTTGCAGTAAAAACATTGCCCTTATTTTTAATAGTATATTTAAGTCTCTTCCAGACGTGTCACGGAAGAATGAAACAGAAAAAGAAATAGAAAATCCATGCCCCCCCCAATTTCTTCCTAAGAAACATTAATGTGAATAATGTTATAACAATAGCCTGCCTATAATCGTAAGAGACCATGAAAGAGGATATGGGGATGAATGAATGAAATTTTCTCTAGAGAGAGATTATAGTTTGATTTTCATCATCATGACTACTATCATATATTGAATATTTGTTTAACACTGAGCATGGCACTGGATACCTGACAAGTATTTGAATCTTTAACTCTCACAATAATTCCGTACATTCATTTTGTAGGCACAGAAAATAAGGCTCAGAAAGTTACACTGCTAGGAGGTGACAGAACTGTAGTCAGATATCTGACTACAAAGCCTTAATGCAGCCCACTATTTCATAAGATAAAAATAACTTCTTATATGTCCCCCTAAAGCACCCTATACCATGGATACTTAAAATATTCAGAGTAAAATTTAAAGTTGGAAGGAACTTTAGAAATCATCTTTCCTAGGAAGGAATCTATGACTAACTTTTTGGAATACAACTTTACAGGATATCTTATGTCTTTAGAAGCAAAATTGGCCAGAGAACTAAAAATCCCTTCATTGTCAGTTGGTTGTTCTTTCACTACACCATAGCCCTTTTGTATTACTGGTATGAATATGATGCTCATAAACATGTTAAATTATAGTTGGGTGCATGGGATTGTATCTTGAAAGTGTAAATCATTTTCATTTAGTGGAATTCCAATGCAAATCCTTCTATCTTCCATGCAGAGTAACCCAGAAAGTGGAAGCTTAGTCTGAATCAGAAAAAAAAAAAAAAAGGTATACCCTCATCCCGTAAATCAATTCTGTGTATAATGGGTCAAATACTGCCAACATGTCTACTTATGTGTTGTATCCATATTTACCCATATACTATACATAGGCACACACATATAATCTGGCAATACACTCTATGTGATTTAAAGATTATGTAAATCAGAATGACAAATAAGTACACTTAAATCCTTAGGTAAAATTAACATTATAGGAGAATTGTGGTGACATTCATAAGTTCATGTTTGCTTTCCAAAAATAATCATCCTTAAGACTGTAAAAAACACTGGCCCTAACCAAAAGATTGTATACCAGGTAGGGATGCCAAATGCAGTTCACACAAAGCAATTACAGTAAAAGCTGTGAGTTTTACTACTGCTTAGGGAATACTTTACACGTTTACTTTTCCTCTACCAAAGAAACTTGTGCTAAGAAACCACTGCCTTCTCTATGCAAATGGAAAATGTGGGATACCTGTAGAGAGGGTAAAAATTCAGTTTAATTTCTGTGTGAGCCAGGTCAAGTAATTTTTAAAGTCAGAATGACGTGGGAGGAAAGGGAAATAAAAAGCCTTCTCATTTCTGAACTGGCTCTCCTTAGCATTTTCTTCCTAGGATATAATCTGATTCAGAGCAGGAACATACAGTACAGTTAACATTCAACTTTAATTGCAATGAGGTGACAACAGACTGGGTAATGAGTTGTTTATGAGTTGTAGATGTGTTTACAATGAGTTGACAATGTGTTGGATAAAGTGTTCTTCTAAAGTTGTAGATCTATTTACAGTGAGTGGTGGGGGATGTTCATTAGTTGTCGATTTGTTTGTTTACATTGTTTTCGATTTGCAATTGCTATGAAACAAATTGCGTGCTGATGAAGGATGATTGTTTGTGCGCCTTAATGATTTACTGTAGTAGCTTGTCTGAAAAAGTACTTAACATGGCCTCATCTGTCAGTTTCTACTGCAAAAGCTCTGAGTCACAATAGTTTTATTAGCATAGCACGGACCATTTGTAAGAACATTATGCATCTAAGAAATCTCAGGACTTTGCTATTCAGCCCATTGTGTTTGGGCCAGCAGACCTAAACTGAATTCTTTCTGCTTGGTACACATTTATATCTTTTAAAGTTATAACATGATTAATAGTTTGTTCTGAAACTCCCAGCTATAGAGTGCTATGAATCCTTTATAAGGTACTATTAATTTTTAACCTAATCTTTGATCTAATAACTTATGTAAAAAAAAAAAAAGATCAGACCGATTTTAGGATTATAAGAAAATTTTATAAAATAATTGTAATATATTGAAGGACAAAAGAGTAATAGGAGCCGTTTTTAAAAACTCAAATTTGCCAGCTCAATCTGCATCAATATGTATTACTTTTACATCTTGTGCATTTAATAGCTTATACTGATAGAAAGGAAGAAATACGAAAAGAAACTGAACACTATCCACATCTTTACCACCTCAGGAATTCACTTTATGCCCCTTATACGTGTACTTGACTCATGTGTATTCACATAAGGGAGCTGATGTACCTCAAGCCTCATTTATATTCCATTCACACATTACGAGAAATAAAGTCATCTTTCAATAATTTGACTGGAAAAAGTTATGAGCCAGAGTTCATGGGCCAAGCCTAACCAAAAATCTGTAGTCATGGAACTCCCTCCTGGCTCAGTGGGTTAAGGATCTGTAATTGTCACTGCTGTGGCACGGGTTTCATCCTCAGCCCTGGAACTTCCACATGCTGTTGTTGCTGCCAAAAACCTAAAAATAAAAAAGAAGCTATGGTTTTCAAGGTGTTGAAAATGAAGTATTGAGTTAATTCCTGAGATCATAAGAACAACAACAACAAAAACTAAAAAAATTTAGAAGAGACAAAAATGTCACAAATCAAGAATGACATGAGTTTAATAAACGGTAAATAATGTTAATGTCAACTTTTGAAAATATATATCTTATTCACACTACATAAGAATGCAAAGTAGTAGATTATTTTTATCCCCATTTTACATATAAAGCCACTGAGACTGGAAGTATATGTTTTTATGTGAAATCTATGATCTTTAAATGTTGGCTTTATTTTTTTTTAATATGTGGAGTAATTTCTGCTTATGGAAAATCCCCATTTTATATGTAAAGCATATAATAGAAACCTGATGACTTTTCAAAATCATATATCTAGAAAGGACAGAAATGGATCATAAACCCAAATGTTCTGATTCTAATCTGGTGTTATTGTCACTTCCTGTTATATTTTGTGTTCTATTTTGTGTTTTATTATGTGGAAAGTAAAACCTCAAAACGTGAGCCTAGAATTTTTCCTTATTTGAGTCATAGACTCAAATCTAGTGTTTTATTTTTTTTTTCTCCTACTAGTATATTATTTGCTATAATACCTTTACCTCCATTCGAGAATTCTAACTTCTGGTAAAAAAGGCAACAATGAAATCCCACAAAATTAATGTTCTCCTAAAGTTTTTCTTAATCTTTATTATTGCTACTTTAAAAAAATTTATTGGGGTATAGTTGATTTACAATGCTGTTAGTTTCAGGAATACAGCAAAGTAATTCAGTTACACATATTTGCATTCTTTTTCATATTCTTTTCCCATATAGGTTATTATAGAATACTGAGTAGAGTTCTCTGTGCTATAAGTAGGTCCTTGTTATTAATTTCACATTTAGCAGTATATTTATGTTACTCCCAAACTCCCTATTCATCCCTTCCTCCCATGTTTCCCCTCCGGTAACCATAAGTTTTGTCTCCTAAACAGTTGACCCTCACTTTTTAGAAGCACCCCAAACAAAAAGACTTTTTAAGACTTGTTTCTCTGCTTGTCGCTGAGGATCATGTTTTGCCTCCATACCTGAGTCAGCTTCATGGGCATGGTTTTCCATGCTCAATGAGGAAAAGAAAGACATTTTAACTGTCTAAAAACTTTAATGTATTTCTAAAGATATAATTTAAAAGATCCTACATGCTAAATTAAGCTTTTGATTTCCATATAGGGACCCTCACTTACTAGCATCATTGGTGCCAAAGGAAACAGAAGAGATTGCATTTTCCTCTCTCAATGTGCCATTTACCACTGTGAGCCTGAAAAAAATAAATTCTTACTGCTTTCCAACATGCTGACCCTAAAACAAATCTGTCATTGGAATCTAAAGAAAAGGCACTGGACGAAGTGCTGAGGTGTTGCTTCCAGGGAGTCATGTTAGCATATTCATGTTGGAAAGGATTTCATCTTGGAGGCTTCTGTTCATCTACCCAGATACTTTGCAAGTAAAAATGCATGAAATTTAAACCAGCTTTTCACATGGCCATTTTTTATGGCAGGCCATTTCAGCAGTGTAACAGGGGTAGACACCTATAAATGTATAATGTGATGGATTCAATTGTAATGCAGCCTGGATACATATGGAGGTAGTGTTTGCCCTTCAGTGCAAATCCATTTTTATGTCAAAAGGAATCCATTGAAATTAATAGGGCATTATCCAAGCAATAAGTAACACTGTATATACAATGCAAAAATTTTTAGCAGGAAGACAAATTTTCTCTAAAGAATGTAAAAAATAACCATGCTAAGAAATAACAAATAAATGCATTAAGAAACAGTAAAACTTATAATATTTTTAGGAGAAAATAGGCAGATAGAGGACTAAGATCTTTAACCTTTATTGGAATAATATTTGCTAGCAAAATGTACTCTCTAAGCTCACATTTATCTTGGACACGGGCACTCAAGTTATTTTAAAAAATATTAGTGAAAGTGCCAATGTTGCTGTACATATTTTGATTGTACAATGAAGTTTACTTTGCTGATTGAGACATTATTGAATTTAATCTTTTAAGAAATACTTTGGTGTTCCTATCATGTCCCAAAAAACATGTTAAGCAGAGAATAGGGTAATAAGCACAGGAGACACGGCCATTATGCTCATTGTGCTAAAGGGTGAAATTTTCAGTTTCTGAATCAGATTTCTAAACCTTCTTCAGTGTTATTTTTAATATTGAATTTTTCTTTGAGTCTTTCACTTTTATTTTTTCTTTTTAGGGCTGCGGCCATGGCATATGGAAATTCCCAGGCTAGGGGTCAAATTGGAACTGCAGCTGCTGCTGGCCTACACCACAGCCACAGCAACACCAGAATCTGAGCCGTGTCTGTGATCTATATCACAACTCATGGCTACACCGGATCCTTAACCCACTGAGCTACACCAGGGATTGAACCTTCATCCTGAGATACTAGTCGGGTTTGTTTCCACTGAGCCACGATGGGAACTCCTTTTCTTTGAGTCTCTTGACTATTTTCATATTTCACCT
Organism: Catagonus wagneri; assembly: GCA_004024745.2. NCBI lineage: Eukaryota > Metazoa > Chordata > Mammalia > Artiodactyla > Tayassuidae > Catagonus > Catagonus wagneri. The sequence goes on from PVHT020001750.1 coordinate 3,376,103, forward strand.
TCTTATGCCCAGTGTTTTTTAAAGACAATATGCTCTCATACTTTTGTTTTTCAAGTTTTTTATCACTTTCTCTAAGTTTTACTGTTGTGTGTGCTCAATTTTCCTTTTCTCATCCCCAAGAAGCATTTTCTGGCTATAAGGAAGATAACATGTCCAGCCCTCAGCAGGTACTTGGTGCATACTAATTTCTCTACCCCAACTCCAGTATTAACTATTGGTCTCTCAATTCTTCTTGGGCTTCATGGAATTCAGTAAAGAATCATTAAAGGGAGCTGGGAACTGGGGTTATATTTACATACAATCAGTAGTTCTTCACTCTTGGTGTCAGTATTAAGTCATGATAGCCACAGGACAAATAGACTTGAAAAGATCAGATCCAGGAGTCACTTGATTAAGAGAACTTGGCAAATGTCATCTATAGCAAACAGGTGCTCAATAAAAGGAGGGCTACACACATCAGATTGGGAAAGACCAGTTGCTATGCCTAAGTATTGAGTCTAGCTTTCCGTGGCATCAGCAAGAAGCAAGCAGGAGGTACAGTTCTTATCAGGAGATCCAAAGCATATGAAGAAAAGCACAAAATATTAATTGGCACAAGTTAGCCAGTTTGGCACAAGATCCTGAATGTGGCGAATCGAAGAAAAGATAAACTCTACCAATGTTGGTTGATAAGATATCTAGTGTCTCAGAGCTAGTGGAGCATAGGGAAGGAGGAACAGAGGAGGTAGTGTCCTAAATACATTCTAAGCAGTAGGACAATAGGTATAGCTGAAGCTCACTAAACATTCTTCCTTTTAAACAAATTATACAGGCTGATGGGTGTCACCTGAGGACAGAAGGATATGCCTCATTTTCTTTCTCAAAGCTGAATGAGGACTCTTTCAGAAAATGTGTAATATGACCACCACCTGGACCTCACACATATGAGGGTCTTAGTAGGTATTTGAGCCTTGACCTCCAGAGCAGGCACAGTTAGGAATGGGGAGACTTGATATGACCACATTCCAGCCTGTTAACCTCCTGCAATTTGCTTAATCTACCATGTATTTTCAGCTATTTTAATCCAAGGGAATTACTTTTAATCTCCTTTTAAACTACAAAGTGTGTTGCACTAAATAGAAAATATTATTTAGAATCAATAAAACATATTATGTACTGGGTAGAGGATAAAATAGATACAGCCTTGCTTTTTTGAAAGAGCAGTTATACCACCTGCCCTCTTGTGATAGTGGCCCAGTGACTGAACAGTGGGACCACTGACTTATTCAACCAATGTGTGCCCTGACCATGTTCTGCTCACACACAGACATGGATTTGCTCCAAATCTCAGACCTTTCTTAACAAGGCTGTAAAAGTTTATGTGACACTTCCTACACTATGTAGAACAAATGAAAAGAAAAATTATCCACTCCTAATAAAATGATGACATTACATCCCCAAACTGTCCACGAGCAGCACACAATGTGCAAGACAGATCCTTTGCATCAGTCTGGACAAAATGTCAAGGATGAGTCATTTTGGGAAAAGCCAACTTGTGTTTTTGTCTTCAAGTCATGTTAGAAATAGTGCTTTTCTTGCTGGATGAGAATGTGAGAAGGTCAGTATGCGTGAAGAAAGAGAGGCAGGATCTCACTCAATGTCCCTCAATGGTTGGACCATCTATTTATGGCACAGAGCTGTGGTTTTCTAATATGCTTGAGAATTACCTGGTGATATTGTGAAAATGAAGCCTTTGCAGTACTATCTTCAGTGAATCTGATTCAGTTGATCTGGATTCTTAGTCAGGTATTTGCATTTTTGATAAAGCACTCAGGTGCTGTTTTGAGGTAGATGGTTTACGGACTCATATTGTAAGAAATGCTAACCCAGAGTCTTGGTGGAGTTGACCTTGATTTCTACCCATGAGCAATGCAGTGCACACTCCTCACAATGGTTAGAAGTTTTCTGAAAGTCTCACTAATGGGTGTTGGCATAGGAATGTCTCTACGTCTCTCTCAGTAAGGGAGCCACTTGTAGTCACACAGCTCTTTCCCAGGGAGTCAACTATCAACTATTAAGTTCCTTACTGAAAATACAGAGTAAGGCTTCAAGTGATAGCACATCTGGATTAGAGAGAAAAAGGTGTATCATCTTCCCCTTATGATAATGGAAACCTCAACAAGTAAAATAAGAAAAGCCAACTAGATGTTCAGGGATTTTATTGTGAGAAGAGTGATCTGAAGTGGAACAGGCTATTTATTTGAATTTTCCTATACCCTTTAAATATCAGCTCTCTCGATGTTAGTTTTCAGAGACTGTGACCTTTTAAGAAGTGAAAAGGCACCCAAATGCTATACACTATATTGAAGCAGTTTATCAAAATGTCACACAACAGTTGATGCCAATTGCTAACAAGATATTGTGTTTCCTTATTTAATTGGCCAGCTTGCCTAATTATGGCTGTCTTTGGATACCTATTGATGGGATCTATCAGAGAAAAAAGAAAGCATCAGTTGAGTCAATTTAATATAAATATATGAAAAAGGGAGGTAAAATAAGGCCACACCCTCAATGAGAATTATTTTCATGAAATTTACCTGTTTGCATGCATTCATAATTTACAGAAACAGCTCCATAAAATAACTAAGCCAAACCTGGATAATTGCCAATTACCCATACTACTGTACCTTCCAGAAGTTATCTTGGCATACAACTCAGCAGAAAAATAGGAAGTACCCTGGAAATTACTCACAAAATGTGAATTCCACATGTCAGAGTCATTGAGTTTTGGATGAACTATAAAGAGTTTTCATTATTTAGGTCTATGAAAGCAAAGGAAACAAAAATATATCCAATAATGTAAGGCAACGGAACCAGGAAATTTATAAGAAGGTCTTAATCTGTGGATTTAATTTAAAATATTGGGCTGTGTTCAAACTGCAATGTTAAAAACATTATCCCTGACTATAGGAGGGATAGGAAGAGCTCAGGAAGAATAGGATGTCAAAGTTCCTTAGGTTTTAGACAAAGGATTCTTAATGAGTCCTTTCCTTAAGCTTTCCTTTTTCTTCTCTTATGTGGACATGAAAGACAAAACCTTAACACATCCCACAATCAATGGAGAGACTGCCCAGTGCCACTTATCTTAAATACTATATTAATCTTATTTATTACCCCTAGGCTGAGGCTTTAGATAATTAAGTGGGCTTAGGTCAATACATGCTCTGTAAAAATGCTAATAAAAAAATTCCAAATCACAGAGAACTAAGCATAATGATAGCAAAACTCACTGCCCTAGATGCTGTCACCAACACATTGTTCAGCTGTGGAAGAAACAGAAAACATTAGAGGGTAGAAAGTGATGGCTGCTTCTGTCTATGATGTTCATTGATTTTGGAGCATTCCTGGAGAGGAAGTCTGGGTATGCCTAGACTGAATGGTCCCAGTGATTTTTAGGAGGTTTACCCCCAGAGCTTACTTACACACAAGAGCAATATCTGTACAGCAAGTACATCTTGGAGCTTTTAGGACATACCCGAAGAGTTACAAAGCTCTTGATGAAAGACCTTCTGAGTACCAGACTCCACTTAAAATAGAAGACTTTGGTGTGTACTGCAAACATGTCTTAGATGTCTCGTATTTCAAATCCTCTTTGGATCATGAATCACTTGAGGTTTCGTGGAATAAATACTGAGTAAGTATGCTGTGTTCCTCTAGCTTGCCAGTCAACTCTTTGATTTATCTGTCTTCTTTTAGAGCAGTCAGAAGCCCAGGCGGGCTGATGGCATTTCATGTTGGGTTTAGGAACATTGATGAAAAGTCAGAAGACAAACTTGGCAAAGCTACTTGAAAATACTGTAAAACTACCATAGAAGGTATCCATGAATTGCTGTCTCAGGTTATTCAGGATAAACTGTTTTATCAAATGATCATATCAATTACTGAGTAGCATTTTTGCCTGAAAGTCATGATGAAAAAAAATAATCAATAACATGTTAAAATCAATTATCAAAATTCAGATTAGAACCATAAATTGTGCCGAAGTGTCCTGAGTATTAACATCTTGCAATAAAACTGTTTAAAATGAAAACACACAGCAAAAAACCAAAATCCAAAAAACCAAAAACCCTGGGTGTGCACTGGTCATCTCCAGCAGCTGAGATACATTTGGGCTACCACATAAATGTTGTCTTCCTGAATTGAATGACTACAGTTACCCAGCTTATTTTGTTCCTAAAGAATTTGTAGTGGGAATTTCAAGAAAACATTGAGATAAATAAGACCAGTTAATTGTGTAAGATGCTAAACTCACTATATCATAACAAAATCAGCAACTGCCTGAGTACATCCTGAGAGAGCTATGATAGAGGCATAAAGCTTGAGCTTGAGACCATCATAGAGCCTCTGTCACATCTTCCCTCATCTGGAGACTCTAAAGGACTCACACTGAGACTTTTATTTAAAATTATTTAAAAATGCCCATGACCATTTGGAGATCAGCATTTTGCTTTAATTTATAATTAAAAAAAAACTTTATTGGAATATAGGTGACACAATACTGTGTTAGTTTCAGGTATACAGAAAAGTGACTCAGTGTTATATATATGTGTGTGTGTGTATGTGTGTGTATATATATATATATATATATATATATATATATATATATATCCATTCTTTTTCAGATTCTTTCCCCATATAGGGTATCACAGAGTATTGAATAGATTTCCCTGAGCTATACAAATAGTCCTGTTACTGATCAATTTTGTATACAATAGTGTATATATTGTAATTCTTTTCTTTGTTCCCCTCTACGAGCATAACTGCATTTAGGTTGCACTGTAAGAAAGAAATATTATTTATTTGCTCATTCATTCATATATAAAACAATTTATAAAACTTGAAGAGTTTTATAAATACTGTTAAAATGAGATGATCATTTACATAATTGTGATTCTAAAAATGGTGAATTTATTCAAACTAGATTTTTAAACGTGGTCTGGGTACAAAATGACAGTTCTAAAGATTCTGCATGGTGTTGCTTCTTTTCTAAAAATGTCAAAAAGAGCTAGTAACTCACTTAATTATGTTCAGATATTCAAATTAACCATGAAAGCAGCTTTAGGATAAGCTATTAAACTATAATATGATGAAGAATAAAAATACAGTAAACTTGACTTTCCCACTAGAATTGCAACCTCTTGGAGACCCTGGGTGGGGAAGGGGTTATGTATAAAATCATTTCTATATAATAGCTGTGGAATGGCTCTGTGGACTGTGTACCCTCAAAATTCCTATGTTGATATCCTAACCCCCCCAGTGTGACAATTTATAAATAAGATCTTTAAGAAGGTAACTGATGTTAAATGATGTCATAAGGGTGGGGCTCTGATCTGATTTTGACTGGTATACTTTATAAGAAAAGAGACACCAGGGATGTGCACACACAGAAAAAAAAAGATCATGGAGGACACAGATAAGTTGGCCATCTATAAGGCAAGGAGAGAGGAATCAGTAGAAATCAAAACTGATGCACTGGGGGTTTGGGATACAAAATCTGTAAAATTGACTTGTGATGATTTATGCACACCTATAATTGAAATAAAATCCATTAAGACAAAAAAAAAAATAAAGTAACTTTGCCACCGGGGGGAAAAAAAAAAAAACTGACTATAGCTTAATCTTGGATCTCCATTCTCAAGAATTATGAACAAGTAAATTTCTGTTTAAGCCACTCAATCTGTGGCATGTTGTAATGGCAGCCTGAGCCCACTAAGATGGAGTCCATGGGTAATTCCATGCTATCCCATTTTATTCTGCACAAGGTGCCTCTCTCATGCCATTATCCCCAAGGTATGTCTAGTGTGCATTTTTGTGGACATTTGATAGCAGTTGACACTTCCATCTTATCTCCTGTTGTCTCCACGTTGACAGTTTAAATCTCAAACTCCTGTTTAGGTAGCTCTTTATCTACCACGATGGCCCAGGCTGCTTCTGTCTTCTGAGAAGATGGAAAAATGCCTGCTAACTCGTGGCATACACTTGGACACCAGGCCCACAATGGGGCTTCTTGGTGCTCTGTTTAAGACACTAAATTGAGACATGCCTTTTTATTTGCCTTATTCTAGCCCACCTCCCCCTGGAATTCTGCCCCCAAAATCTGAATAAAACTGGAATTTTCTGTTTCCAACATAAGATCCATCTTGGCATTTTGTTATAACCAAATAAAATATACTCCAAAGCATTAAAAGATGTTTGATCTTTTGAAAAAATTGAGATATAATTGACATATATATTACAGTATGATTTGATATTTGTATATATTGCAAAATGATCACCACAGTATGTCTAGTTAAATCCATCACTACATATTACAAAATTCATTTTTCTTTTGATAAGTACTTTTAAGGTGTACTCTTTTAGAAACTTTAATAGATATAATAGAATATTATTAATATATTCAACATCTTGTACATTGTATTCCCATAACTTATTTTATAACTGGACTTTTGACCCCTTTTACCCAATGTGCCCACCCTCACCTTTTTAGATTCCAGTGTAAGTAAAATTATGCAATACTTGTCTTTCTCTGTATGACTTTTAGTGTAATGCCATCAAGGTCCATCCATGGTGTCTAAATGGCAAGATTCTATTTTTATTCTCTTTGTGGCTTAATTATAATTCTTTTTGAATTACATTATATTCTTAGTTCATTTTCTGTATCCATTCATCTATTGATGAGCCTGGGATTATTTCCATATCTTGCCTATGGTAAATAATGCTAAAATAAACATAGAGGTGCATATCTTTTTTCACATTAATGTTTTTTCCCCCTGTGGATTAAATACCCACAAGTAGAATTGCTAGATCATATGGCAGTTCTTGTTTTAGTTTTTTTGAGGAAACTGCATGCTGTTTTCCATAGTGGCTTAGTCAATTTATAACCCCACCAACAGTGTATGTGGGTTCCCTTTTCTCCACATCCTTAATGCTTGCTATTTTTTGACTTTTTGAGAACAGCCATTCTGGACAAGTATAAGGTGATAATCTCTTTGTAGTCTTGATTTACATTTCCCTGATGATTAATGGTGTTGAATAAGTTGTAAGAGAGGGCATCCTCATTTGTTTCTGATCTTAGAGGAAAAGCTTTCAGCTTTTCACCTTTGAATATGATATTAGCTGTATGATTGTCTTATATGGCCATATTATATTGAGGTATGTTCTCCCTATACACACTTTATTGAGAGTTATAAAGGGTTCTGAATTTTGTCAAATGCTTTTTCTGTATCTGTTGAGATGATCATATGATTTTTATGCTTCATTTTATTAGTGTGGTGCAGCACACTAATTGTTTGGAAGATATTGAGCCGTTCCTGCATTCCAGGAATAAATCCTATTTGATCATGGTGTATGATCCTTTTAAACTATTGTTCACTTCTATTTGTTGGATTTTGTTCAGGGCTTTTGCACTGTGTTTTCTATGTTGATCAGGGGTTTTGGCCTGTAATTTTGTTTATTGTCCAGTTTTGGTATCAGGGCAATGCTATCCTCGTAAAAGGAGTTTGAAAGTATTCTTTCCTGTTTTATATTTTGGAAGATTTTGAGAAGGATTGCTATTAATTCTTCTTTTAAATGTTTGGAAGAATTCACCAATGAAGCTGTCTTGTTCTTGGCTTTTGTCTGTTGGTTTGCTTTTGATTAATAATTCAATTTCCTTACTAATAATTAATATGTCCAGATTTTCTATTTCTTCATAATTCAGTCTTGGTAGGGTGTATGTGTCTGAGAATTTATCCATATTTCCTAGGGTATTCAATTTTGGTGTATAATTAATAGTAGTCTCTAGTGATCCTTTGTATGTCTGCAGAATCTGTTAGGAATCTCCTAATTCATTTCTGATTGTATTTGAGTCTTCTCTGTTTTTTTCTTAGTCTTGTTACAGGCTTTTCAAGTTTAACTTTTCAAAAAGCTAACTATTTTCATTGATTTATTTTCTTATTGTCATTTCTGTCTCATCTCTTTCCTCTGTGATTCCTATTTCCTCCCTTCTACTCACTTTGGGCTTCATTTGTTCTTTTTTTC
>PVHT020001750.1:3385160-3444155 GCA_004024745.2 Catagonus wagneri
CCTAATTCATTTCTGATTGTATTTGAGTCTTCTCTGTTTTTTTCTTAGTCTTGTTACAGGCTTTTCAAGTTTAACTTTTCAAAAAGCTAACTATTTTCATTGATTTATTTTCTTATTGTCATTTCTGTCTCATCTCTTTCCTCTGTGATTCCTATTTCCTCCCTTCTACTCACTTTGGGCTTCATTTGTTCTTTTTTTCCCCTAGTTTCTTGTGGTGTAAGTGAGGTTGTTTATTTGAGATTTTTCTTGTTTCTTGAGGTCAGCATTTGCCGCTATGAAATTACCGTAAGAACTGTTTTTACTATATCCCGTAAGATTTTGCATGTGCATTTCCATTTTCATTTGTTGTAAGAATGTTTTTTTCTCTTTTGAATTCTTCTTTGACTTACTGATTTTTCAGAAACATGTTTAATCTTTACATATTTGTGAATTTTCCAGTTTTGCTCTTATAATTGATTTCCAGTTTTCATGCCATTGTGTTGAGAAAAGACGTTTGATATGATTTCAGTTTTCTTAAAAGTATTAAGACTTTTTGTGGCCTAATATGATCTATGCTGAAGAATGTTATGGGCATTTGAGGAGAATGTGTATTTGTTGCTTTTGGATGGAATGTTCATCTGTTAAATCCATCTGATCTAATGTGTTGTTTAAGGCTGACATTTTCCTGTTGATTTTCTAACCAGATGATCTATCCCTTGAAAGTAGGGTATTAAAAATCCCCTACTATTATAGTATTGTAGTCTGTTTCTGCCTTTAGGCCTTTTAATATTTGCTTTATATTTAATTAGGTGCTCCTATATTGGGTGCATAATTACTTACAAATGTTGCATCCTCTTGTTGAACTGATCTGTTTATTATTATGTAATTATGTAGTTAGGGTATGGGGAACCCATCTCTTAAATCAGTCTTTGTTTTAAAGTTTATTTTGTCTAAGAATAGCTACCTCAACTTTTTTTGGTTTCCATTTGCATGGAATAACACTCTATCCCTTCATTTTGTGTATATCCTTACATCTGAGGTAAATCTCTCTTGTAGGTGCCATATTCTTGGGTCATTTTTTAACCATTTACTTACTGTCAGAAAATATAGTGCATTTACATTTAAAGTAATTATCAATAGGTAGGTACTTATGGCTGTTTTGTTCATTGTTTTCTGTTTTGTAGTCCTTTGTTCCATTCTTCTTTTGCTCTCTTCCTTTGTGATTTGATGATTATCTGTAGATGTGTGCTTAGAATCCTTTCTCTTTTTTCTTCATGTATCTACTATATGCTTTTGCTTGTGATTACCAAGAGGCTAAAAGTATTTATCGATATCTTCTAATAAAGAAAAGAAGACAAAGGGGGAAAATGGCATCACAAAATATACTACAAAACTTCCCAGGAATCTTTTTCACTCATTTATGTCCCAGAGTTTAATACCATGTGGCAAGTGCCTTGTGTAAAAAATGAGTTCACAGAGTAGGCCTGAGACTGCTGTTTTAGAAAGACCAGGTATAAAGTTGGATGAAATCTGTAACCTTGGATTTCAGGAGGGTTCCCCCCTCCTCACTAATAAGAATGGCTCACTATGCCCAAACTGTTTCTATAAATAGTATTGTTTATACTGAACACTTGTTTTCTTTTGAGAAGTCTGTAATTTTTTATGAGTCAGGCAGAGGGTGCCTACATGACTAACCTCCATTAAAAATCCTAGGCACTGAGTTTCTAATGAGTTTGTCACTACTGTTGTCACAACTTGTTGCTGGAGGAATTAAGTGACTCTGACTCCATTCAAAGAGGACTTTTTAAAGCTTGTGCCTGGTTTCCTCTGGACTTTGACTCATGTGCCTTTTCTTTTTTCTGATTTTTCTTTGTGTATTTTCACCGTAAAAGATCATCATCATGAATATAACTACATGCTTAGTTCTTCTAGAGAATCATCAAAACTGGGAGTAGTCTTCTGGACCTCAAACACATGCTCCAATATCTTTTCTCATTTCCCTGTTGAAACTCGAGCTATGCTCTTCAAATTCTACAGTCATTTTAAAATATAAATCAATTTACTGAACGACATCAGCAAAAAGTAGTAGGGAATTCCAAACTATCTTTCTACAAAAATGATGATTGGGTCTTTGGAATCTAATAAAAAACATACCACAACTAGGGGAATGCTCAATGGAGAAAGAATATCTACATTTCAGTAAAAGAACTTTGTTGTTTAATTTAGCTGTTAACATCACCTACTCCCTAGCAGAATGGATTAAAAAAACAGTGATCCAACTATATAGTGTCTATAACAGACTCACATTAGATCTAAAGACAGAAATAGGTTAAAAGTAAAAGGATGGAAAAACACAATAGCCAAAGCATAATTTCTTGTTTCACTGGCCCACTATTAGTTAATGTTTTTCAGGTAATGCTGACATTTGGGTGGAAACAACCCAATGTCCATACAATAGAATATTATTCAACCATCAAAAGGAATGAAGCCATGAAACATGCTACAATAGGAACAAATCTTAAAAATATTATGCTAAGTGAAAGAGCCTAGACCAAAAAGGCCACATATTGTCCGATTCTATTTAAATGAAATATACAGAATTAGGCATATCTATAGAGACAGAAAGTTGATAAATTGTTGCCAAGGGCTGAGGACTGGGTGAAGAATGAGGACTATTTAATTGGTACGGGTTTATTTTAGGATGCTGAAAATGTTTTGGGACTAGGTGACTGTGATGATTGTGCAACATCATACTAAAAGCCACTAAGTTGAACATTTCAAAATGGTTGGGGAATTTTACATTATATGAATTTTATCCCAACATAAATATAAAATTTAGTTTAGCATCTCTTAGCTTCTTTTAATTCTTCTCTTATAATCATGATTCGTAATCATGAATTTTTGGAAATCAATAACAGTAATAGCTAACATTTGGGGTACTTATTCTAAGACATGCATTCTTCTTATTTCAGTCCAATCACAACAACCCTAAATAAGTAGTAATATCATCCACATTTTATAGATAATAACACTGAAGCAAGGGTAGACAGTAAATAAAACATCAGAACTTGGATGCAAACTAAAGAAAAACTGCATTCTGAATCATTTTTTATAGTACTCTCTTCTTGGACAAGGGGATAGTGATAAAATTGTGGCCATGTGTTTAATAGTTTTTCATAATATCATGGTACAGATTTCTAAGTTTTGGGTCAGAGAATAATCTAAGGGATAGATGCAGGGGGTTGCTAAATGTTATCACTCCTTTTTAACACCAAAACATCTTTGAAGCAAGTCTGTCATATTTAGAGCAATCTCTTTCCCTTGGTATAAATCTTTGAAGTGAGTATCTTTTGACCAGTGGCCTTGAGGTCTCAATGGCCTTAGTTTAGAGGGCTGTGGTGGGAAATACTGCACCTAACTGCTGTCGAGGATCCTATTGTCTTACCTGCGAAATTCCTGGCATCACCAGACAGGAATTTTAGAATTCTTGTTAAGTATACAGAAACCTCCATCACATACAAAACAGATGTGTACATCAGAGAGAGACAGAGAAAGAGTGTGTATGGTGTGGGGAATTAGGGAGAAAGTTGGGACATGGGGTAAGCAGATAAAGAATTTTGACTTGTATACTTAAAGAAAAGGTAAACTTAGACACACAATTTGTAAGAAGAAATTATTCTGTTTTTTTTTAAAAGACATGATCAAATAAGGAAAATTAAGTAAAAAGCAAGTAAGATATAGAGGCTGGTGAAGTTGGGATAGAAACTCGGCTCAGACATTTATGAGCTTCATGGCCTCAAGTAGCTTAAATTCTAAGATCCTGGTTTATAAACAGCAAAGACCGCTTACCTCTTACGAGTGTGAAGATAAGAAATAAAAGACACCACTATATATAACATGAAAAGCAACAAAGACTTACAGTATAGCACAGGGAACTATACCAAATCTTGTTATAATCTATAAGGAAGAAGAATCTGAAAAAGAATATGTACACATATGTATAACTGAATCACTTTGCTGTACAGCTGAAGGTAACACAACACTGTAAATAATCTATACTTCAATTAAAAAATAATAGTTCAATAGAAAAACTTCTTTAGAAAGTGGAGGGAAAAAGAGAAATAGACTCACATTCAAACATAATGCCTGTCATAAAGAAGATATTGCCTCTGGAACTGCACTTTGCAAAAGTCAAACTTGACAGTAGGAGGCATCACAAGCCTAGGCCCAAGATAAACACTTTCTTAGAGCATGTGGGTCTAAGTACAATGCCCTGTAAGGACGAAGTACAATGCCCTGTAAGAACTAAGTACAATGCCGTATAAGGACTAAGTACAATGCCCTGTAAGGACTATCTTATTAGAGATACGATGATAATCGTTTGAGGGATGCCTTATAAACATACACAAAGTTAACTTGTGTTGAGAAGTGGGAGATCTATGCCAAGAAGAACGTGTATCTAATAAGTACTTTCAGAGGAGGAAGATGGTACATTCAACAGGGGAATCAGGGAAGGCTTCTTGGAGGAAGTGGAGAACATAAATGGGCCCAATGCAGTGAGTATGGCAGTTGGGACTGCTACTTATACAAATAAGAGGTTGAGAGACAAGGGCTTGAGTGGTTGATTTTGGCTAGAGCTGAAAATTTGTTGATGGAAGTTAAAGAAGCAAAGACAAATACTTTTCAGGGCAAAACTCTGGAGTCTTTCCTGCCTGGCCAGTGTTCAAGCTTTATCCAGAAAGCAGGGATGAGTGTTTAGGCTATTCCTACAACAGTCTTAGGTTTGGAGAAAGCTGAGAGAAATGATGGTGAAATGGACAAAGGTCCATGAACATGGAACACTTTTTCATAAATTCAGGATTCAAATTTGGTCCTGCTCAATTAGGGTGTCATGAATCAAATTTCTGTAGGTCACAAGATTTATTTTTAAACATGCAATGCTTGACTAAATGGATACTCAGATTAGAATTCAATACATAAATTGGGTGCTGAGTTAGCACTGAATTGCCTGGACACGGAAATAGTCTCTTTCATTCCTGAATTTTTTTTCCTATTAAGCAAATATTTCTAATTGATCTTTGCTTATTTTTATTCATGAGCCAAAACTGGCACCTGTCTGAAATTCTGGCAATGTCTCTGTCACTCTCAATGAAACAGCTGAAGTGAAACATTTACTTAGTAAAAATCTGTAGTTAACCTCTCCTTACTGCTCTGCTTCCTGAAAATATGTCCACAGGGCAAGAGGGTTGTTCTAGGAGGCTGAAAAAAAATAGCTGATAAAATTTAGAATTAAAATCCTCCTCTTAACTAATTAAAATGGTCTTCTTTTCTGTTTATTTTCTGTCTGTGCCACTTTCCTCCTTTGTGTTGTCTATTCTTATTACTAATTCCAGTTCCTGGAATCCTTCTTCTTTTATATGCAGTTCATAAAACAACTTTTTTTTCCTCTTTTTTTTTAATTACTTAATGAATTTTATTACATTCATAGGTGTACAACAATCACAACCAAATTTTTTAGAATTTCTATCCCAAACCCTCAGTGCATCCCCCCACCCAAACTGCTTTCTTTTTTCTTTTTTTAGGGCCACACCTGTGGCATATTGAGGTTCCCAGACTAGGGGTCTAATCGGAGCTGTAGCCGCCGGGCTACGCCACAGCCACAGCAACACCAGATCCGGGCCGTCTCTGCGACCTACACCACAGCTCACAGCAACGCCGGATTGTTAACCCACTGAGCAAGGCCAGGGATCAAACCTCGTGGTTCCTAGTCAGATTCATTAACCACTGCACCACGATGGAACATCCCAAACTGGTTTTTATCTATATGTCATAATACGACATTTACTGACTCTGAATGCAAGTTTAGTTGGGAGAAGGAAGCTCCCACAGCACAGACTGATGAAAAGAGAAGACAGTGCAAAGTGATCTGAAGGTTGGATAACCAGGAGATTGAAACTGCCAGCAGCTGTTAGGAGGACAACACTCTACTTAGTTTTTGTTTGTTTGTTTGCTTTTTAGGCCTGCACCCATGGCGTATGGAAGTTCCCAGGCTAGGGGTCTAATCAGTGGTATAGCTGCCAGCCTATGCCACAGCCACAGCGACACAGGATCTGAGCCATGTCTCCAACCTACACCATAGCTCATGGCAACCCTGGATCCTTAACCTACTTAGTGGGGCCAGGGATGGAATCTGCATCCTCATGGATCCTAGTCGGGTTTGTTAACCACTGAGTCATGAAGGGAATTTTAAGATGATAAGATAATGTTCATGTGAAAGTTTCTTTTAGGTAGTTGGGAAGATACATATGGATACCTACTCTCAGTCCTGCCCTGTGTATGATGGTTCAGAACTGGAGATCTGTCACATTCTATTTAGAGAGGGGAGTGACAAATTCATTTTAAATACTTATTTGAAAAGGAAAAATAGTCATCCACGTAAAGTAATACTATTTCCTGGCACATCGATTTCTGATCAGTTTTTAAATATCTATTTAGTGACTTCTCTACAGTGACTATTAATCCATGTTTAGTCTACTTTACTTCACTGCAGTGTTCCTAACTTATTGGTTCCACTTTCCCGCTCTTCAGCTCATGTTTTTCAGGCATGATAAGTAATATTTACATGTTATCTAAGCAAAATAATATTAAGTAGTAAGTCTGCTATTAATAAAACAACATCATATTCCAAAACTACAAGTAGCAAATGACCACTAGATTATTTGTACTCATACTTTTCCCCCATTGGCATGGAAACAGGAGAGTTGTTTTATGAACTGCATATGAGAGAGGAAGAACATGCTCTATTTGTATACAGCTCAAGAAATGAAAGTCTAAGTATACAAATTAGATATTACTTTTCTATCACACATAATCTCCACAAGCTTCTCTATTTTGTTTAGTGCTATATCCCCAGTCCTTGGTGAAATGTCTGATACAGAATAAACACTCATAAATTGTTGTCTGACTAACTTGCATGAATGAATCACTGTCTGGTAAGAGCACAACCACACCTAATGGTCCAGCCATCATAGTTAATGACAAGATCCATTAAAACAGAGATGGAAAATCTAGAGAGCTATAGTAACAGGATGAGAGTGAGCCTGGTGAGGTCTGTAGTAAATTAGAGAAAATACGGCTTGTCTTGAGGATAACAGTTACTACCTGGCCAAGATAAATGTTGCTTTCTATATTTAAGGACAAGTGTTACCAATTATTTTGAATTTTCTGTAAAAGTCTTAAGGATTGTTGTATAAAATATCCTTAAGCTTTATAAGTGTTGACAACTACATTTAAAAATATTTAACTACTCTGCAGGTCCATGGTATTTCTAAAAGAGTGGATTTTGTTGATTGCTTCCCATGGTGTTATTTAATGTATTTTGGTCCCTGTCTTTCCTGATTAGTCATAGTTAGGGCTAGCAGTTTGATTGAATTCGGGTTTGACTTTTTTTTTTTTTTCCAGTAAGAATGGGATGGTAATGTGTATTTCTGTCAGGAGCCAAACTGTACCTGTTTTTTTTTTTTTCTTATGTTTACATTAGGGATTGAAAATGGAGATATTCTAAATCTGTCAGCCCTTCTTCATTTATTGGTTGAATCATTTCTATCGTGAAAAACTTTCCTTGTCACCTCAAGTAATTTTGTACAGGAAATTCAGGATAAATGCTTCTTTCTGTTTTTTATTTTCAAAACAAGGAGTTGCTTCCTTGTCATGCTTCAAATATGACAAATTAGCTGTCATATTGTCATTATGATCTCATGGATTTAAATATGGTTTCATGTAAAGTTGTCTTCACATAGTATCCCTTACTGATTTTAAAATTGTCCTATCTAGGACAGTGGGAGCCTCTTTAAGTTGGTTTCTAAAGTTTTTGTTTTGCTTTGACAAATGTATTTAGTAATCATGAGGAATTCTATTTTCTAAGTGATGAGATATTTCAGATTCAGACTATAAATGTTCTCACTCATCCCTCAGATCTCTTTTATGAGCAAATTTGAGGATCTTTTCCCATTGTTAAGCACCATTTGCATAGCATTTCTGTGAATTACCTGTTGACAGCCAAAACTTTTCCCCCCCCTCTCTGCGATTGTTGATCTTTGTCTTATCTCTTTTTAGAAAATTAAAGAATTATTTTTTTCATTTGTAGGCAGGCCATCAAAATGCCACAGTTTGGCCCCAAACTACAAAATAATTCTCCCATCACAAATCTAAAAAATTATTCAAATTCTTTAAAAGTACATAGAGATCATTTAACTAAAATCATTTTCCAATACAAGCCTGTTCCAGTAATTCTACTCCACAGAAGAAACCAGGTTGAGCCAAACCCCATGGTAAAAGTTCTACTGTTTTATTAATATCTAAACTAGCTTCTGGATTCAAAGACTTCAACTTTTTATTTTCCTAGAAAATTCTCGAATTAGGTTAAGATCCCTATGCCTGTTTCTCACTCAGCCTTAGGTTCTGTAAGCTTACACAAGGTAAACATTCAGGTTTGTCAGCTTATACAAGGTAAACATGTTCTCAAAGATTGATTCAGGCAAGCCAAACCTGTTAGAGATTAAGTTAGAATGAAAGCTCATTCTTGTATGATGATGGGGGGGCCTTGTGCATACACGATCACATGCACGTACACACATTATATATATTCACATACAATATGTATAAAATCACTGAGCAGAATATACTTCTTTCCTATTTCTGTTGCAGAGTTCTAAAGAAGCTCAAAAGCAGTCAATAGGTGATTATGTTTGTATAAGTCAGGGTCCCAGGAAGAAGCAGATGACACATACAGAGTGGGTCAATGAAGACCGTATAGTGAAATGTTTATTTAGACAGCCATGATAAGGATTTAGAAATAATGATAAGCTGAAAAAGAACCCAAGAAGTCTCAACACAATGGTAAGTATTCCCAGTACTTGGCTGGAAAGGTCAAAAGGAGCTAGCTGTGCCCAGAACCTGGTGAGAACTGCAGCCTTTGAAAAGAGGCCACCTGACAAAAACTGTGGTTTTTAGGTCAAAGACTCCACCCTGACTTCTACCCCTCTTTTCCTCCCTGTTCCTTTGGGTACATTTCCAGCCCTACCCCAATGACTGAGACCAGGTAGAAGTTTGAGTTAAAGAACTTCTGACACACAAGCTTAGGAAGGTAAACTCCTGGGATACAGAGCAAGGGAGAAAAGGCTGGAGACTGGTTCTGGGGGGCAAATAAAGTTTATCCAGTCCTTTGAGTCAGAGCTCATGGAAATCCTAAGTGAAATTTTACTGATGACATGGAAAAGCGTATAGAATGGTTCTTTCTTCAAGAAGGCTCCTATCCGTCCAGATTCAGTATTCTCCCTCTGACAGTGCTCATGGATATTCATAGTCTCCAACTCATCTTTTCTTCTTTCAGACCAAGCCATTTCCATTTACGCTTTTCTTTAGACAAGTCTCAATGTGATTGATTATTTTCCTCTTTCTAAGGTCACTACATATCTGGGCTAAAGGTGAGGTTGTACTCTCATTGTATAGGTTGGGCTTAGGCATTCTTAAGGCTGCTCAGCCACATATAACAGTCTCTTGGGCAATTTTCTGCAGATAGTTATTATAAACATTTGAGTTTTTCTCTTACATTTTAAAAGGTTTTATTGAAGTATAGTTGATCTACAATGTTGTGATAATTTCTGCTATACAACAAAAAGATTCAGTTATACATATACACGCATCCATTCTTTTTAAAAAAAAATTTATTTTTTCTATTATAGTTGATTTACAGTGTTCTGTCAATATCCACTATACAGCAAAGTGACTCAATCATACGGATATATTCTTTTTCTCACTTAATCCTCATGTTCCATCACAAGTGATTAGATGTAGTTCTCTGTGCTATAAAGCAGGATCTCATTGCTTATCCACTGCAAGTGCTATAATTTGCAGGTACTAGCCCCAAACTCCCAGTCCATCCTAATCCCTGCCCCTCCCCCTTGGCAACCACAAGTCTATTCTCCATGTCTCTGAGTTTGTTGACATTTTTCACAGAACTAGAAAAAAAATCCAAAAATGTATATGGAACCACGAAAGACCCAGAATTGCTAAAGTAATCCTGAGGAAAAGAAACCAAGCAGGAGGCATAGCTCTCTATCCCAGGAAACTGGATATAGTTCCCTGTGCTATACAGCAGGATCTCATTGCTTATCCACCCCAAATACAATAGTTTGCATCTATTAACCCAAACTCGCAGTGCATTCCACTCCCTCCCCCTCCCCTTGGCAACCACAAGTCTGTTCTCCAGGTCCATGAATTTCATCTTTCAGATTGTTTTCCTATATAGATTACCACAGAATATTGGGTAGAGTTACCTGTGCTATGCAACAAGTCTTTGTTGGCCAGTCATTCCATAAACCGCAGTGTTCATCTGCCAATCCCAAATTCCTAATCCAACTCTCCACCCACCTGTCCACTTTGGTAACCTTAAGATTGTTTTCAAAGTCCGTGAGTCTGTTTCTGTACTGTAGGTAAGTTCATGTGTATTCTTTTTTAAGATTCCATATATAAGATATATCTTATGATGTTTGTCTTTCTCTGACTCACTTCACTTAGTATGATAATTTCTAGGTCCATCTGTGTTGCTGCAAATGACATTATTTCATTTCTTTTTACGGTTGAGTAATATATGCCACATCTTCTTTATCCATTCCTCTGTTGATGGACATTTAGGTGGCTTCAGTGTCTTGGCTACTGTAAATAGTGCTGCAATGAACATTGGGGTGCATGTATCTTTTCAAATTATGGTTTTCTCCAGATAGATGCCCAGGAGTGGGATTGCTGGATCACATTATATTTTTAATTTTAGGTTTTGAGGAACTTCCATATTGTGATTGTACCAATTTATATTCCCACCAACAGTGTAAGAGGGTTCCCTTTTCTCTACACTCTCTCCAGCATTTTTTGTTTGTAGACTTTTTGATGATAGATATTCTGAATGGTGCAGTGTGATACATCATCATAGTTCTGATTTGCATTTCTCTGATAATTAGTGATGTTGAGTACTTTTTCATGTGTTTTTGGCCATCTGTATGTCTTCTTTGGAGAAATGT
Organism: Catagonus wagneri; assembly: GCA_004024745.2. Lineage (NCBI taxonomy): Eukaryota > Metazoa > Chordata > Mammalia > Artiodactyla > Tayassuidae > Catagonus > Catagonus wagneri. Next base: position 3,396,215 of record PVHT020001750.1, read on the forward strand.
GTAATGATCTGCTCATTTTTTGACTGGGTTGGCATCTATCTATCTATCTATCTATCATCTATCTATCTATCTATCTATCTATCTATCTATCTGTATATGAAGCTGCATGAGGTGTTTGTATATTTTGAAGATAAATCCCTTGTCAGTTTCTTCTTTTGCAAATATTTGCTCCCATTTTGTGTTTTTTTGTTGTTGTTGTTGTTTCATTTTAGTTTCCTTTGATGTGAAAAAACTTAAGTTTAATTAGGCCCCATTTTTTTCCCATTACTCTAGGAGGTGGATCTGAGAAGATATTGCTGTGGTTTATGTCAGAGTGTTCTACGTATGTTTTCTTCTAAGAGTTTTATTGTATCTAGTCTTATAATTAGGTCTTTATTTTATTTTGAGTTTATTCTTGTGTGTGGTTTTAAGGAGTGTTCTAATTTCAGTTTTTATATGTAGCTGTCCAGTTTTACTAGCTCCACTTATTGAGGATACTATCTTTTCTTCATTGTAAATGCTTGCCTCGTTTATAGAGGATTAATTGACTAGAGGTGCATGGGTTTATTTCTGGGTTTTCTATCTTGTCCAAGATATATATTTCTGTTTTTGTGTTAGTACTATACTGTTTTGATGTCTGTAGTTTTGAAGTATAGTCTATAGTAAGTCAGGGAGCCTGATTCCTCCAGTTCTGTTCCCGCCATCAGGATTTCTTTGGCTGTTCAGAGTCTTTTGTTTTGCCATACAAATTAAAAAAATTTTTTGTTCTTGTTCTGTGAAAAATGGCATTAGTAATTTGATAGGGATTGCATTAAAACTGCATAGTGCCTTGGGTAGTAGAGTCATTTTGACAATATTTTTTTCCAGTCCTAGAATATGGATATCTTTCCATCTGTTTGTGTTCTCTTTGATTTCTTTCATAAGCATCTTATAGTTTTCAGAGTACAGGTCTTTTACCTCCTTAGTTTTATTCCTGGATATTTTATTCTTTTTGATGTGATGGTAAATAGGAATGCTTCCTTAATATCTTTTTCATTGGTAGTGTATAGATATGTGAGTGATTTTTGTGTATTAATTTTGTGTCTTGTAACTTTACTAACTTCACCAATGAACTCTAGTAGCATCTTTAGTATTTTCTATGTGTAGTATCACAACATCTGCAAACAGCAATAGTTTTACTTCACCTTTTGCAGTTTGGATCCTTTTTATTTCTTTTTCTTCTCTGATTGCTATGGCTAGGATTTCCAGTACTATGTTGAACATAGGTAGAGAGAGTGGATATCCTTGTATTGTTGCTGATCTTAGCAGAAATTCTTTCAGCTTTTCACCATTGGGGAAAAAAAATGTTAGCTGTGGGTTTGTCATAGATGGCCTTTATTATGTTGAGATAGGTTCCCTCTATGCCCACTTTCTGGTGTTTTGGTTGTGTTTTTTTTTTATCAGAAATGGGTGTTGGATTTTGTCAAAATCTTTTTCTGCATCTATAGAGATGATCATATGGTTTTTTAATTCTTCATTTTGTTCATGTGGTGTATCACATTGATTGCTTTGCAGATATTGAAAAAATCCTTGCATCCCTGGGATAAATCCGACTTGATCATGGTGTATGATGCTTGTAATGAATTTCTAGATTTGGTGTGCCAGTATTTTGTTCAGGATTTTTGCATCTATGTTCATCATTGATATTGTACTATAACTTTCTTTTTTGTTGTATCTTTGATTTAGGTATCAAGGTGACAATGGTCTCATAGAATGAGTGTGAGGGTGTTCCTTTCTCTGCAGTTTTTTGAAATACATTTAGGAAGATAGGAGTTAACTCTTTTCTAAATGTTTAATGGAATTCACCCGTGAATTCACCTGTGTGAATCCATCCAGTCCTGGACTTTAGCTCATTGGAAGTTTTAAAATCACAGTTTCAATTTCAGTACTTGTGATTTGTCTGTTCATATTTTCTATTTGTTTCTGGCTCAGTCTTGGAAGACTGCACCTTTCCTTTTTTTTTTTTCTTTTTTTATGGTTGCACCTGCAGCATATGGAGGTTCCCAGGCTAGGGGTCTAATCAGAGCTGTAGCCACCGACCTACATCGGAGTCACAGCAACGCCAGATCCGAGCCACTTCTGTGATCTGCACACAGCTCATGGCGATGCTGGATCATTAACCCACTGAGCAAGGCCAGGGATCGAACCCACAACCTCTTGGTTCCTAGTTGGACTCATTAACCACTGTGCCACTACGGGAACACCCAAGACTGCACCTTTCTAAGAATTTGTCCATTTCTTCTAGGTTGGCCATTTTATTGAGGTATATTTGCTTGTAGTGGTTTCTTATTATCCTTTGTATTTTTGTGGTGTCATAACTTTTTCATTTCTGATTTTATTGATTTGAGACCTCTCCATTTTTTTTCTTGATGAGTCTGGCTAAAGGCTTATCAGTTTTGTTGCTTTTTGCAAATAACTGGGTTTTACTTTCATTGATCTTTTCCAGTGTTTTCTTCATCTCTATTTTATTTATCTCTGCCCTGATCTTTGTGATTTCTTTTCTTCTACCAACCTTGGGTTTTGTTTGCTCTTTTTTATCTAGCTGCTTTAGGTGTAAGTTTAGGTTGTTTATTTGAGATTTTTCTTGTTTTTTGAGGTAAGGTTGTATTGCTATAAACTTCCTTCTTAAAACTGCTTTTGCTGCATCATATAGGTTTTGGGTTGCTGTGTTTTCATTTTCATTAGTCTTTATATATTGCTTGATTTCTTCAACAATCCATTGGTTGTGTAGTAGCATATTGTTTGGTCTCCATGTATTTGTATTTTTTGAGTTTTTTTCCTTGTAGTTGATTTCTGGTCTTATAGAATTGTGGTCAGAAAAGATGCTTCATGGGATTTCAATTTCCTTATATTTACCAAGGCTTGATTTGTATCCCAGAATTTGATTTCTCCTGGACAATGTCCCTTGTGCACTTAAGAAGAATATGTATTATACTGCTTTCAGATGGAATATTCTATAAATATCAGTTAAGTCCTTCTGATCTAATGTGTCATTTAGACTTATGTTTCTTTACTAATTTTCTGAATGGATGATCTGTCCATTGGTGTAAGTGTGATGTCAAACTCTCCCACTATTATTGCGTTATTGTTGATATCTCCCTTTAAAGCTATTAGCATTTACCTTTTATGTTGAAGTACTTCTTTGTTGGGTGCATATATATTTACAATTGTTGTATCTTCTTCTTGGATTTTTTTCTTTAGTTATTACATAATGTCCTTCTTTGTTTCTTATAATTGTCTTTATTCTAAAGTCTTTATATTACTGGTATGAGTATTACTATGACATGAGTATTACTACTCCAGCTTTTTTTTTATTTCCATTTGTATAGAATATCTTTTTCCATCCTCTCACTTTCAGACTGTACATGTCCCTAGAACTGAAGTGGGTCTCTTATAGACAGCATATATATGAGTCTTGTTTTTGTATCCATTCAGCCAGTCTATGTCTTTCAGTAGAGGCATTTAGTACATTTGTATTTAAGGTAATTATTGACATGTATGTTCTTATTGCCATTTTCTTAATTGTTTTGGATTTGTTTTTTGTTGGTCATTTTTCTTCCCTTCCCCTTTTGTTCTCTTCTTTTGTGATGTGATTATTATTTTTAATGTTGTATTTGGATTGAATTTTCTTATTCGTATACCTTTTGGAGATTTTTGGTTTGAGGTTACCATGAGGTTTTGCTATAGAAGTCTATATGTAAACTTAAATTGTTTCAAGTTTCTGGTCTTTTAATTGCAAATGCATCTCCAGTGTCCTGCATTTGTACTTTCCTCTTATCATGATTGCTGGTTTTGATATCATATTTATGTGTGGTTATTTTCCTATCTTTACTATATGTTTGCTTTTACCAGTGAGCCTTCTAATTTGTGATTTTATTGTTTGCAGTTGTGACTTTTTATTTTCTGCTTAGAGAGTCTCCTTTAGCATTTGTTATGAAGTTGGTTTGATGGTGCTGAATTCTCTTAGCTTTAGCTTGTCTGTAAAGCTTTTGATTTCTCTGTCAAATCTGAATGAGAGCCTTGCTTGGTAGAGTATTCTTGTATATAGTTTTTTTTTTTTCCTTTCAACAGTTTAAGTATATCATGCCACCCCTTCTGGCCTTCAGAATTTCTGCTGAAAAATCAGCCGATAACCATATTGGGGTTCCTTTTTATGTTATTGTTGCTTTTCCATAGCTGCTGTAAATATTCTCTCTTTGTCTTTAATTTTGGTCAGTTTGATTAACATGGGTCATGGGGTGTTCCTCCTTGGGTTTATTCAATTTGGTATTCATTGTACTTCATGGAATTGAGTGAGTAATTCCTTTCCCATGTTAGGGAAGTTTTTGGCCATCATCTCTTCAAATATTTTCCTATGGCCCTTTCTCTCTCTCTTCTCCTTTTGGTTCCCCTGTAATGCAAATGTTGGTGCATTTAAATTTGTCCAAGTGTTCTCTTAGACTGTCCTCACTTCTTTTGATTCTTTTTTTTTTCTTTCTTGTCAGTGATTTCCACTGCTCTGTCTTCCATATTGCTTATTTGTTAATCTGCCTCCTGTATTCTGTGGTTGATTTTTTTCATTTAGGTTATTTTATTGATCAACTGTTTCTTCTTTAAATCTTCTATATCTTTGTTAAAAATTTCCTGTAATTGCCCTATTTTTTGCCATTAGTTTTTTTCTGAGATCTTAGATCATCTTTACTATCATTATTCTAAAGTCTTTTTCATGTAGGTAGGTTTTTCCACTTCACGTAGCTGTTCTTCTGAGGTTTGTCTTGTTCCTTCATCTGGAAAATATTTCTCTACCATTTCATTTTGTCTACCTTTATGTGTTTGTGGTCTCCTTTCTATAGGCTGCAGGGTTGTAGTCTCTCTTGTTTCTGGTATCTTGCCCTTGGTGGGTGAAGTTGATACAAGGGATTGCGGTAGACTTCCTGATGGGAGCAACTGGTGCCTTCCCACTGCTGGGTGAAGCTGAGTCTTGTCCCTTTTGTAAGCTGGATCATGTTTCTGGGTGTGATTAGAAGTAGTCATGTGCCTGGGAGAACTTTAGGCAGCCTGTTTTCTGATGGTTAGGCTATGTTCTCACTCTGTCATTGTTTGGCCAGGGGCTTCTCAGGGATGGTTTTTCATGTTTGGCCAGTGATGTTGTTAGGTGGGGCAAGGTTTTTCCAAAATGACAGCCTCCAGGGGATCTCATACCAATGACTATTCCCTGGGACTTCTGTCTCCAGTGTCCTGCCACCACAGTGAGTCACAGCCAAAGCTTGCTTTCCCAGGCAACTCCAAGACCCACAGGTAGGACTGGCCCAAATTCTTATGGACTCCCTGCTTTGCCCTGGGATTCAGTGCATGTGAAACCTTCTGTGCATTCCCCAATATTGGAGTCTTTTCCACCAGTCTTCTGGAGCTCATGCCCTTAAGCCCCGTTGGCCTTCAATGCCAAATGCTCTGGGGCTCCTCTTTCCAATGCTAGATCCCCAGGCTGGGGAGCCTGGAGTGGGGCTCAGGATTCTCCTTTCTGTGGAATAACCTTTGTACGATAATTATTTTTTTTTTGTGGTTTACCCACTTGGAAGGTATGGGATTGCTTATCTTTGAAAGCACCTCAACTACCATCTCACTGTTGTTTCTTCTCTGTCTTTGAGTGTAGAATATCCTTTTTATATAGCTTACAGTCTATTTTATTGATGGTTTTTCAGCAATTGTTGTTATTTTGGTCTTTTCATAAGAGGAGGTGAGCTCAAGTCCTTCTACTCCACCAATTTGTCCTGTCTCTCATTTTTTTTTTTTATTTTAAACTGAGATCTCTATGTTCTTATTCAAGGGAAAGGGGCTCCCTATAGATTCTGGTATTATTTTGATGCTATCTGTCACATACTTAAAAACCACCCTCCCCCCATTAAAAATAGATATGTGGGTGTGTATGTGTATACACACACACACACACACACACACACACACACATAGTTTAGTTTTAAAAAATATTAATTGAACACAGAGTAGGTGCTAAACCTCACAAGACTGTTCTAACTTTGCATGAGATAAATAGAAGAGTTAGTAGTCTAATTGCAATGTCACAATGCTGAATGCAGCTTAAAATTATGTAAGCCAAGGATGGAAGGGATTTATTTGAAAACAGGTTTGGATTTAGGGAAAGAACACATATTTGGGAAGAAAGAAGAAAATTGCATATTCAAAAGAAATATGCTAATTCAATGCATTGAATAAAATTTACCTGAAATTTGAAAACAATTTGGCAGGCAGATAGAATAATTTAGATTTAATGTTACAAGCACAAATAAGTCCAAGTTCAAGGAAGCTTTTCTAAAGTTAAAATCTGTGTGATTATCCTTCTTTGGATAATGGTTAGGGCCTAACTTATGGTGGGTAATATAGAGATGGGAAGAAGATATGGGTCTCTTTATTCTGGTACAGAAGTGCTAATAAGAATGAGATAACTCAAAATGACTGCAAGTGTCAAAGACAAAAAAGGTGGTAATAATGTATAAAATAATTTAAAAAAATTAAAATTAAGAAGTGGTGGATTGCAAAGGAGGAAAATTACCAACTTTAGTTTTTGATATATCCACCCTTAGGATTTGATAGTTAATCTCAGTGATACTTCTCAAGAGACACCTGAAGCTCTATAACTACAAGAGGCTGTGTTATCAAACTGAGATTAGACAAAATATAGTTAGTAAAGTGTTTCTTCTGAGTATGTGAATTCTCTAATATGAGAAAGAGAAGTAATTCTGTAAATATGCTTAGGAGTTACCACCTCTCAAGGCAAAGAGTAATCAGAGAATAGCCATTAGAGAACTAAGGTCAGGAGAGTAATATATCATGGAAGTAAGGAGTGGAATGTAATATCAAATGCCCAGAAGAAAAAATCATTGGTTTCCAAACAACAGACCATAAATATAATGTAAGCTTCCATTTTTAAAGACTGTTCACTCTTTGTTTCCTGTACTAAATACAACATTAAGATTTATTAAATATGTTACATACACATAAAACAATTAAGTCTACCCAATAATTACGATGATAACTCAATCATCACAACACTCATATGGATTTTGCATTGCAAAGTCTATGAAGTATTACATGTAAGCAATCAAATTTTCTTGAATCTTGATAAATGAATATATTTTTAATAAAAGTAAGGAATTTGATATGTTACAATTTGACACTTTAATTAATCATCATCAACAAATGAGAGCTAAAGCTGGATAATATGTTCTACTGTGGCAATTATACAGAATACTTCACATATTTTAGCTTGCACAAAGGCAATTTTGGTTATAGTTTGTGTACGTTATGAAAGTGTGATGTGAGTGTCTGATAGATCATAAAATGGAATGTATTAAAACTTGTTGGTAAAAAGATCTTGAAGATAAACAGTTAAGATTCCTTTCATAGTCATTATTCAAAAATGTTTGTTTAAATTCAGCTTTTTGATGTACATGTTTCGGTGTGTTTGGGGGGCAGTGGGTTCTTCAATAAGGTTTTCCAGAACTATGTTGCCATAAATAGCAATATAGATGTAAGAGGTATCAAGCTTCATTTGAGAACATTAAAGGCCATATCATGAAGCCGTGATGTTAGATTATTATTTAGCATACTAAATAAACATCCACTGTAAAATACAGTATACTGACTAGAATTGTTGCTTCAGTGAAAGTAATCTGGGAAAGTTAATGAATATTACGGTCCTCAATGTGGAAAAGAGTCTAAATGCAAAGCTGGAATAAAACTTGCTTCCAGTCTGGCTGAATTACGGATAGATGTATGTGCCCAAATATATGTTATACAATTATGGGTGTAAGCCCAGTTACATGCTTCTGAATTTATTAGCTGGTAAATGTCAGTCTCCTACTAGTCTTAAAAACAGATTTGGGGAAATTAGACCTCAAGCTACAAAGGAAGGAGAGCTTCACTATAATATTATTGTCTATTTTTTTCCAAAATAAACTATGCTTTTAGAAGCATTTTTGCAATTCTTTACCTAAAGTGAGGTATTCTATTTTATAGAATATTTTATATCTATAAAAGTAGATATTTTATAGATAATTGCATTCTTTATTACACACTAAAATTGATTTTTTTCTTTTGTAAATTCAAAGATAAAACTCATTTAAAAAGAATCAAATTTGTCATCTAGAAGACTAACAGTATTTTTACTCACTTTTGTGTTTTTCACTTTGAAAGGAATGTGTGTTTGAAATACCCAAGAATAAAAATTGGTTTCTAATGCACTGTTTTGATTTTATTGCTATTTTCCATTTTTCTTTATGCTGTCCATAATGAAAGTGTCAGTTTTTATTTATAAACCTAAACTGGTATCTTGCTGTTGGTTATGTACTTTGATACAGATAGTTTGTAAATCAGTGTAGTAATATATAAAGGAACTTAAAAACATTAATTCTCCTTGACCCAGTAATTCTAATTTTCATAAACAATTCTAAGGAAATAAAACTATACATACAAAATGCTTTATATGAAGATGTTTATTATAGTCCTATAATTGTGAAAACCTCCAAAAATAACAAAATAGCCAACAACAGAATGATTAAGAAAATTGCTATGCATAGATGATAGAATTTTATTAGTCATTAATGACTTTGAGTTTACATATCAGGCAGTAGCTTGGAAATTCTTGATTTAATATTTGAATGATAAAGGCAATATAAACCAGCATCAAAATACTGTTTCAATAGATGCCTATTGATGAATGAATGAATGAGTTAGTGAATGAAATGATGACAGATATTTTATACTCACTATTGCAAAGCCACTTTTATTGGTAGAATTAAGCACTAATTTATAGCATGCAGGTTGTAACCACCAAAATGAAATTTGCATAAAAAGAGAAAAGAATATTAAATACATTATATGTTTTCAGTCTCCAGTAAGTTGTGGCACTATTTTATCTTGTTGGCATCAAATTTTTAAAAACAATTTATAAGTTTTTTTAAATACTCCATAATCAACAAAAAATCATCAATGGTATTGTAATAAAATGATAATACATAATTTCCATATTATTTTCCTTTTTGAGGCATAATTGACATATACCACCATGTTAGTTTCAAGTGTACAACAAATGATTCAATATTTCTGTACATTTCAAAATATATATAAATCATAGTAAGTTACGTTAAATCCATCACCATATATACATCATTCCAAAAGTTTTTTCCTGTGATAAGAACTTAGCTACTTTTAAATATGTATTTTTATTAACGTTTTCACTATGCACTACATTACAGCTACATACCTTATTTATTTTATAACTAGAAGTGTCTACATTATTTTTTTGCCTTTTTGTCATTTTAGGGCCACATCCGAGGCATGTGGAGGTTCCCACGCTAGGGGTCTAATCGGAGCTGTAGCCACTGGCCTATGCCGCAGCCACAGCAATGCAGGATCCGAACCACGTCTGCGACCTATACCACAGCTCACGGCAATGCTGGATTCTTAACCCACTGAGCAAGGCCAGGGATACGAAGCCACAACCTCATGGTTCCTAGTCTGATTCGTTAACTACTGTGCCATGAGGGGAACTCCTAGAAGTGTCTACATTTTGACCACATTCACTCATTTCTGCCACTCCCTTACTGCCCAGTCCCCACTTACGGTGACCACCAATCTGTTCTCTGTATCTATGATCTTGGTTTTTAGTGTATTTTGGGTTTTTTCTAGATTCCACATAAAAGTGAGATCATACAGTAATGCCTTTTTCTGCCTCACTAGCATAATACCGTCAAGTTCCATTCATGTAGTTGCAGATGGCAACATTTCCTTTCTTTTTAAAGCTGAAAAATATTCCATTATGTGTATAAAAACCACATTTTCTTTATCTGTTCATCCTTCAGTGGACATTTATATTGTTTCCATATCTCGGCTATTGTAAATGCTGCGATAAATATGGCAGTGCATAAATCAGTTTCAGTTAGCATTTTCATATTATCAGAGAAATACCCAGAAGTAGAATTGCTGAATGTTAGGATAGTTTATTTTCAATTGTTTGTGGAATCTTCATACTGTTTTTCACAGTGGATGCAACAATTTATATTCCCACCAGCACTGCACAAGTGTTCACTATTTTCCACGTCCTCTGCAATACTTATCATTTCTTTGCTTTTTGATAATGGTCATTATAAAAGGTGTGAGGTGATATCTCATTAGCTTTTGACTTGCATTTATCTGATGGTAATGTTTAGCATCTTTTCATGCACTGTACACATCTACATGTCGTCAATGGAAAAATGTCTGTTAGGATCCTCTGCCCATTTTTATTCATATGGTTTTGGGTTTTTGCTATTGAGTCGTATGGGTTGATATATTTTAGATAGTAAACCCTTATCAGATATATGACTTGCAGATATTTTCTCCCATTCAGTAAGTTGCATTTTCACTTTATTGGTGGTTTTCTTTACTATATAGAAGCTTACTACTTTGCAGTCACACTTGTTTATTGTTGCTCTTTTTGCCTTTACCTTGTCAAGTCAAAAAAGTCATCAAAAAATCAGTGTCAAGGGACTTACTGCCTATACTTTTTCTAGGAATTTTATGGTTTCAAGTCTTACATTCAAGTATTTAATACATATTGAGTTAGTTCTTGCATTTGGTGTAAGATATTGGTCCAGTTTAATTTTATTGCATGTGGCTGTCCTGTTTCCCCACCACCATTTATTGAAGAGACTGTCATTTCCCCATTGTATAGTCTTGGCTTCTTTGTCATAGATTAATATGTGTGAGTTTTTGTGGACTGTCTCTTCTGTTTGATATTGTGTCTATTTTTATGCCAATACCATTCTGTTTGGATTACTATAGCTTTGTAATAGAGTTTGAAATCAGGGATCATGAGGCCTCCAATTTTGTTCTTCTTGATCAGGGTTGCTTTGGCTATTCAGTCTTTTTTGGTTCCTATGAATGTTGGGGTTGTTTGTTCTGTTTCTATGAAAAATGCCACTGGAATTTATAGGGACTGCACTGAATCTGTAGAATGCTTAGGGTAGCATGGACATTTTAACAATATAATTTTCCCATCTACAACCAGTGAATAGATTTCAGTTCGTGTCTTCTTCAAATCTTTTCATCAATGTCTTTAAGTTTTTGTGTGCAGATCTTTCACCTCCTTGGATAAATTTATTCCTGGGTATTTTATTCTTTTCATGAAATTGTAAATGGGGTCATTTTCTTTTTTTTTTCTCTAAGTTCATTATTAGTGCACAGAAATGCAAGAGATTTTTTTGTATATTAATATAGTATCCTGTAACTTTACAGAATTTGTTTAATCTGACAGTTTTTGATTGAGTCTTAAGGGTTTTCCAAATACAATAACATGTCATCCACAAATAGTGACAATTTTACCTCTTCTGTTTCAAGTTAGACGTCTTTTGTTTTCCTCTTTAGTTACTTAGGCTAGAACTTGAATGTAAGACTTTTTCATCTTTATTTCATTGAGCATGATAATTATCTGAGAACTTGACATATACTTCCTTTATCATGTTCCCTATATATCTACTCTGTTGAGTGTTTTTATCATAAATGAATTTTGGATATTTTAGAATGCTTTTTCTGCCTCTATTGAGATGATCATATGATTTTTGATTCTTCATTTTGTTAATGTGGTACACTATTTTGATATCTGGATATCAAAGCATCTTTAAATCCCTTGAATAAATCCCACTTGATCATGGTGTATGATCCTTTTAGTGTATTTCTGAAATCAGTTTGGTAATATTTTGTTGAGGATTTTTGCCTGTTTGTCTGGGATATTGACCTATAATTTTTTTTTTTCTTTGGTATCCTAATCTGGTTTTGTATTCAGGGTAATACTGGCCTCATAAGAGGAGATTGAAAGTGTTCTTTCCACTTCTATTTTTTGGGGGAAGAGTTTAGAAAGAGTTGATATTAATTCTTCTTTAAATGTTTGGTAGAATTTACTTAGGGAAGCCCTCAGGTCCTGGGCTTTTGTTTCTTGAGAAGTATTTGATAATTGATTTAATTTCCCTACTAGTAATCTGTCGGCTCAGATTTTCTGTTTCTTCTTGATGAAATATCAGTAGGTTGTATGATTCTAGGAATTTATCCATATTTCTTAGCTTATCCAATTTATTGGTATATAATTGTTTAGACTCTTCTGATTCTTTGTATTTGAAGGGTCATAGTTAACTATCTCCTCTTTCATTGCTGATATTTAGTCCTCTTTTATTTCTTGGTGGGCTTAGCTAATGGTTTATCCATTTTGTTAATCTTTTTAAAGAACCAACTCAGTTTCTTTGATCTTTTTTTTAATTCTCTATTTAACTTATGTCTTCTCATCTTTTTTATTTTCTTCCTTCTAATGTTTGTCTTTGATTTTTCTTCTTTTTCTACTTCCTTGATAAGTTAGGTTTTTCATTTGAGATTTTTATTGTTTTAGAGGTAGGCATTTACTCCATGAATTCCCTCTTATAACTATTTTGGTGCATCTCATAAGTTTTTGTATTTCCATTTTTATTTATTGAAGGTTTCTCTTTTTATTTTTTGACCAACTGGTTGTCAAAACATGTTGTTTGATCTCCACTAATTTGTGAGTAGCATATTGTTTAATCTCCACTAATTTGTGAATTTTCTCTTTTAATAATGTTTTAGTTTCATAGTACGGTGGTTAAAAAATATTCTTTTTGTTTGTTTGTTTTTGGCTTTTTAGGGCCACACCCATGGCATATGGAGGTTCCCAGGCTAGGGGTCTAGTCAGAGCTATAGCTGCCAGCCTACACTACAGCCACAGCAATGCCAGATCCAAGCCACATCTGCGACCTGCACCATGGCTCATGGCAATGCCAGATCCTTAACCCACAGAGTGAGGCCAGGGATCAAACCTGCATCCTCATGGATCCTAGTCAGAGTCGTTAACCACTGAGCCATGATGGGAACTCCAAAGACTCTTTTTTGTTTGTTTGTTTGTTTGTTTGTTTGCCTTATCTAGGGCCACTCCCACAGCATATGAGGTTCCCAGGCTAGAGGTCTAACAGGAGCTGTAGCTGCTGGCCTTCGCCACAGCCACAGCAAAGTGGGATCCAAGCCACGTCTGCAAACTATACCACAGCTCTTGGTAATGCCAGATCTTTAACACACTGAGCAAGGCCAGGGATCGAACCTGCAACCTCATGGTTCCTAGTCAGATTCATTAACCACTGAGCCACGATGGGAACTCCTCCAAAGACTCTTGATATAATTTTAATCTTCTTAAATTTATTAAAACTTGTTTTATGACCTAACATATGAACTATCCTGAAGAACATTCCATGATCACTTGAGAAAAATGTGCATTCTGTTGCTTTTAAATGGAGTGTTTTCTGTCTGTTAGGTTGCTCTGTTCTATTTTGTTGTCGACTGAAAAATACATGCACAACCTAAAAGTTGAGATTTATGTTTTACTCAGTGGACAAAACTGATGATTTAAGTCTGGGAGGCATCTCAACCTTAAGAAAACTATTACAAGGAAGCAAGGGGGGATCTAGGATATATAGGAATTTCACAACAATAAGCAGGTAGTCAGAACAAAAGATTACTCTTAATAACAGAAAACTAGATATCTCAAGGTAAGGGAAGATACAAAGGTCTGGACTCACTGAAATCATTCCTTTGATATGCACGTCAGCTCTCTGGGGCCAATGTCCTGTGTTTTCACATCCTGAGTTCCCTCAGGGCTCACTAGCCCACCCTTGAAGTGGCTGCATTCACAGATGACTGTGACATCTTTGTTTACTCATATGACAGGCAGTATTTTATTTCTCAGTTGTTTAAAGACAACGTTTCTTATTTGTTTTCTTTCTGGATGATCTATCCATTTATAAAATGGGGCATTACAAGTCCCTTAGTTACTATTGTTGTCTATGTCTCCTTTAAATTCTGTTCACATTTTCTTTACATATTTTGGTGCATAAATTTCCACAAATGTAACATCTTTTGTTTAATTGACCCCTACATCATTATGTAATGCCGTTTTTATTATTACAATATTTGTTTTAAGCTCTGTTTTGTTTGGTATAAGTATAGCTACCCCAGCTTCCTTTTTTGAATTTCATTTGCACAAAATATATTTTTCATTCTTCCCTTTCAGTCTTTATGTGTCTTTACATCTAAAAATGAGTCTCTTATGGGCAGCATAAAAAATAGCTCTTAATTTTTTTTGTTCTGTTTTTGTTTCATTTTGTTTTGTTTTAATCCATTCAGCCACTCTGTCGTTAGAAAATTAAGTCAATTTTTAAAGTAATTACTGATAGGTAAGCATACATTCCCATTTGTTAATTGTTTTGTGGCTGTTCTGTAGTTCTTGTGTTCCTTTTCTTCATATTTGATGCCTTTGTAATTTGATGACCTTTTTGTTTTTTGTGTATTTATTGTAGGTTTTTGCTTGTGGCTACCAAGAAGCTTACATATAACAACTTAAGTGAAAGCATGCTGAACTGTACATTTTGCTTTCCTCCCCACTCCATGATTTATATTTTTGATGTTACCTTTTACATATTTTTAATTTGTAGACTCCTTAGCTAATTGTTGTAGTTATATTTTCCCCACTTTTTTTAACTTTCCTACTAGCTTTACAAATGATTAATCCCTCATCTTTACTATGTATTTAACTTTATCAGTGAGATTTACACTTTTATATGTTTTTGTTAGCAGTTAGCACTCATTCTTTTCATTTTTCAGGCTGACTGGAAGTCATACCTTCAGGCAGCAGCTTTTAAGTATGCTTATACATTTCTATGGGACAATAAGCATAAGTTCCACTGGTCACCAGAGTTAGCATTCTGCAGTTGTTTACTGGTAGCAGACAGAAAAATCAGGGCACCAGACAAGGGTATAAGTTCCTTTCTGGGAAATATTGGTGAACTGGAGCAAGGCAGAGAGAGAGCACCAAGACTGCATCACTGGCCTTTGTCCCCTGAGAATACCTCCTTTTATCTCTAGATATGTACCAGACCAGAAGCTTGACCCTCAGGCTAAAGCTTTTGGACAAGCAAATAAGTCTCTTTCATTGAAAGACTAAGGTGGTGTTTCAGTTGGCTGTGTGTGTAGTGTCCTGGGGTATTACTCAGTCAAAACCATCTCTCTGATTGTTACAGTCCCTTGGGACCTGGGAATGCAAGTTCTCCTGGTCACTAGAACCATCTGATCAAGGGTGATCTCCTGGGTTGCACCTACAAAATCCAGGTCACCAGACATAAAAATTGTGGCTGCAGATGTGTGTAAAAATTACCCTCCAGGAGATGCCTTCACTCTGGAGCATGACAGAGGAAGAACACAAAGATGGCACCTGTCTCCTAAAGTTTTAGGAGACTCCCCTTACCTGCAACTGAGAATATAATCTGGTAGCCCTCTTTCGCAGAAACACTAGGCTTCTCAGACTGTTGCCTCTTGCCGTACACTGGAGATGGTAGACTTTTAAGAACTCTTTCTCTAATGGCTTAGAGGGTCCGGTGGGACCCTCAACTAAAAGTCCTACTGGATCTAGACGTGTCCCATGCATGGCAGCCACAAAAAGTGGGCCCCTAAGGTGGAAACAAACTTCTTTCTGGGAAATGCCAGTGAGTTAGAGCAAGGCAAAGGAAGAGTGCAATGGTGGCATTTGCCAGTCTCTATCCCCAGAGATTACTTCAATAGGCCCTTAGTGTTAAATTACATGTCTGACCCTCAGACCAACACTTTAAGATAATTATATAAGCCTCTTTCACATAAAATCTGGGTTCCTCAATTGGCTGCTTCTGCACTGGGCCCCAGGTGATGAGACTGAGCTCGTGAGCCCTTTAAGAGTCATTTCTCAGTAGAGCCTTGTGTATCTATGGATATGAGCTTCTTTGGTTTCAAAGCTAGATGTTCTGAATGCTCTTTCAGGTGCAGACTTTAAAATTTGGAGTACCTAATGTGGGGTTCAGTCATATGCTCATAGGGAGAAGATCTGACTTTTGAGTTTGCTCCCAATTGTGGGTGGCTATGCTAGGAGGTGCTGTTTATGGATTATGTGTCAGCTTTTCCTGTTCACTTTGATGTGGAATTTTTCTCATTGCCCTGACATGTAGAAGTGATTCTGCTGGGTTTTAGGTCTTTTTCAGAGGAAATTATTTCACGTGCAGCTGTAGATCCAATGTGTCCATAGGAGGAGATGAATTCAGGATCTCCTTAAGTCATATCTTAAACTAGAACACTATTAATAAAGATAATTACTTTTAATTATCTTCTAAAATGATCTTTTAAAGATAATTTCTTTTATTTTTTATTTTATTTATTTATTTTTTTATCATCACAGATCAATTTGATAGCATTTCCGTCCCACTCAGTGCATCCTCCCAACCCCCAGATTGTCTTATTTGAAAAACCAAAGGTTTTCCAAAGTCTGTGAGTAATTGTCTGTTCTGCAAAGAAGTTCATTGTGTCTTTTTAGTTTCCACATGTAATCAGTAGCATTGGGTGTTGCTGTCTTAATTGTCTGACTGGTTTCAATACGCATGATAATTTCTAGGTCCATCCATGTTGCTATAAATGTTGGTATTTCGTTCCTTTTAATGGCTGAGTAATACACCATTGTGTGTATGTACCATATCCTCCCTATCCACTCGTCTGTCGATGGGCATTTAGGTTGTTTTCATGACCTGGCTACTGTGTAGAGTGCTGCAGTGATCACTGGAGTACATGTGTCTTTTCGAGTCATGGTTTCCTCTGGATAGATGCCCAGGAGTGGGATTGCTGGATCAAATGATAATTCTATTTTGAGTTTTCTGAGGAATCTCCAGAATGTTTTCCACAGTGGTTGCACCAATTTGCATTCCCACCAGCAGTGTAATAGGGATCCTTTTACTCCACACCCTCTCAAGCACTCATTGTTTGTAGACTTTTTGATGATGGCCATTCTGTCTGGTGTAAGGTGGTACCTCATAGTGGGTTTTGATTTGCATTTCTCTAATGAGGAGTGATGTTGAACATCTTTTCATGTGTTTATTTGCCATCTGCATGTCTTCTTTGGAGAATTGTCTGCCTAGATCCTCTGCCCATTTTTTGATGGGGATGTTTGTTTCTTTGGTATTGAGCTGTAGGAGGTGTTTATAAATTTTGGAGATCAATCCCTTGTCAGTCGATTCATTTGCAAATATTTTCTCCCATTCTGTAGGTTGTCTTATTGTTTTGTTTAGGGTTTCCTTTGCTGTGCAGAAACTTTGAAGTTTAATTAAGTCCCATTTGTTTATTTCTCTTTTTATTGTCCTTACTCTGACAGATGGATCTGAGAAGATGTTGTTGTCATTTATGTCGGAGAGAGTTTGGCCTATGTTTTCCTCTAAGAGTTTTATAGTATCTGGTCTTATATCTAGATCTTTGATCCATTTTGAGTTTATTTTTGTGTATTGTTTTAGGAAGTGTTCTAGTTTCATTTTTTTACAGGTAGCTGTCCAGTTTTCCCAGCACCACTTATTGAAGAGGCGGTCTTTTCTCCATTGTATATTCTTGCCTCCTTTGTCATAGATTAGTTGACTATAGATGCATGGATTTAATTCTGGGCTTTCTATCCTGTTCCACTGATCTATATTTCTGTCTTTGTGCCAGTACCATACGGTTTTGATGACTGTAGCTTTGTAGTAGAGTCTGAAGTCAGGGAGCTTGATTCCTCAGGATGTCTGTGGCTATTCTGGGTTTTTTGTGTTTCCAAACAAACTTTTTTGTTTGGAAATATTTTGTTCCAGTTCTGTGAAAAAGGTCCTTGGTAATTTGATAGGGATTGCATTGAATCTGTAGATTGCCTTGGGAGGTATAGTCATTTTGATAATATTGACTCTTCCAATCCAAGAACATGGTATGTCTTTCCACCTGTTCATGTCACCCTTGATTTCTTTCATCAGTGCCTTATAATTTTCAGAGTACAGGTCTTTTGTCCCTTTAGGCAGGTTTATTCCTAAGTATTGATTCTTTTTGATGCAGTGGTAAACGGGATTGCTTCCCTAATTTCTCTTTCTGATCTTTCATTGTTAGTATATAGAAATGCAGTTGATTTCTGTGTATTAATTTTGTATCCTGCAACTTTGCCAAATTCATTGATGAACTCTAGCAGTTTTCTGGTAGAGTCTTTAGGATTCTCTAGGTATAGTATCATGTCATCTGCAAAAAGTGATAGTTTTACTTCTTCCTTTCCAATTTGGATTCCTTTTGTTTCTTTTTCTTCTCTGATTGCTGTAGCTGGACTTCCAGAGCTATGTCGAATAGCAGTGATGAGAGTGGACATCCCTGTCTTGTTCCTGATCTCAGCGGGAATTCTTTCAGCTTTTCACCATTGAGAATGATGTGAGCTCTGGGTTTGTCATAGATGGCCTTTATTATGTTGAGGTAGTTTCCCCATATGCCCACTTTCTGAAGGGTTTTTATCAGAAATGGGTGTTGGATTTTGTCCAAGGCTTTTTCTGCATCTATGGAGAGGATCATACGGTTTTTATTCTTCAGTTTGTTAACGTGGTGTATCACACTGATTGATTTGCGGATATTGAAGAATCCTTGCATCCCTGGGATAAATCCCACTTGATCGTGGTGTACAATCCCTTTAATGTAGTGTTGGATTCAGTTGGCTAGTATTTTGTTGAGGATTTTTGCATCTTATGTTCATCAGTGAGATTGGCCTGTAATTTTCTATTTTTGTGATATCTTTGTCTGTTTTTGGTTTGAGGGTGATGGTTGCCTCCTAGAATGAGTTTGGGAGTGTCCCTTCCTCTGCAGTTTTTTGGAAGATTTTCAGAAGGATAGGTGTTAGTTTTTCTCTAAATGTTTGATGGAATTCACCTGTGAAACCAGCTGGTCCTGGACTTTTGTTTGTTGGTAGTTTTTTAATCAGTTTCATTTTCAGAGCTTGTGATTGGTCTATTAATATTTTCTGTTTCATCTTGGTTTAGTCTTGGATGATTGTACTTTTCTATGAACTTGTGCATTTCTTCTAGGTTTACCATTTTCTTGCCATATAGTTGCAAATAGTAGTCTCTTATAATCCTTTGTATTTCTGTGATGTCTATGGTAACTTCTCTTTTTTCATTTCTAATTTTATTGATTTGTGTCCTCTCCCTTTTTTTCTTGATAAGTCTTGCTAAGAGTTTATCAATTTTGTTCATCTTTTCGAAGAACCAGCGTTTAGTTTCATTGATCTTTTCTATGGTTTTCTTTGTTTCTATTTCAATGATTTCTGCTCTGATCTTTATGATTTCTTTTCTTCTACTAACTTTAGGTCTTGTCAGTTCTTCCCTCTCTAGCTTCTATAGATGTAAAGTTAGGTTGTTTATTTGAGCTTTTCCTTGTTTCCTGAAGTAGGCATGTATTGCTATAAACTTCCCTCTTAGAACCGCTTTTGATGCCTCTCAGAGGTTTGGGAGTGTCGTGTCTTTGTTGTCATTTGCTTGTAGGTGTTTTTTAATTTCCTCTTTGATTTCTTCAGTGATCCATTGGTTTTTTAGTAGCATGTTGTTTAGTCTCCACGTGTTTGTATATTTGCCATTTTTTTCTTGTTGTTGATTTCCAGTAGTCTAGCCTTGTGGTCAGAAAAATTGCTTGATATGATTTCAGTTTTCTTAATTTGTAGCCCAGGATGTGATCAATCTTAGAGAATGTTCTGTTCACACTTGAGAAAAATGTATATTCTGTTGCTTTTGGATGGAATGTCCTATAAATATCTATTAAGTTCATCTGATCTAATGCTTCATTCAGGGTCTGTGTTTCCTTATTGATTTTCTGTCTGGATGACCTGTCTATTGCTGTAAGTGGGGTGTTAAAGTCCCCCACTATGATTGTGTTATTGTTGATTTCTCCTTTTAAGGTTGTTAGCAGTTGCCTTATATATTGTGGTGATCCTATGTTGGGTGCATAGATATTTAAAATGGTTATATCTTCTACTTGGATTGCTCCTTTGATCATTATGTAGTGCCCATCCTTGTCTCTTTAAATGTTCTTCATCTTAAAGTCAATTTTGTCTGATGAGGAGTATTGCTACTCCGGCTTTATTTTGATGCCCGTTTGCATGGAATATTTTCTTCCATCCTCTCACTTTCAATTTGTATGTGTCTCTAGAAGTGAAGTGGGTCTCTTGAAGACAGCATATATATGGGTCTTGTTTTTGTATCCATCTGGCTAGTCTGTGTGTTTTGGTTGGGGCATTCAGTCCATTAACATTTAAGGTAATTATTGATATGTATGTTCTTATTGCCATTGTATTAACTGTTTGGGGTTTTTGTTGCGTTTTCTTCCCTTATTCTCTTCTTGTCTCCTCTCACAAGATGACTATCTTTAATGCTGTATTTGAGTTGATTTTTCTTATTTGTTTGTGTATCAGTTGTAGATTTTTGGTTTGCGGTTACCCTGAAGTTTTGATATAGGAGTCTATATATAAATGAGATTGTTTTAAGTTGTTGGTTCTTAATTGCATGTGTGTTTCCAGAGTCCTGCATTCGTGCTCCCTTCTCATGATTTCTGATTTTGGTAGCATAATTGTGCATGGATGATTTAGTATCTTTACTGTATATATGCCTTTACTGGTGGGCCTTGTCATTTGTGGTGTTTTTGTTTCTGGTTGTGGCCTTTACTTTTCTGCCTAGAGAAGTTCCCTTAGGATTTGTTGTAAAGCTGGTTTAGTGTTGCAGAAATCTCTTAGCTTTTGGTCATCTGTAAAGGTTTTGATCTCTCCTTCAAATCTGATTGAGAGCCTTGCTGTGTAAAGCAATCTTGGTTGGAAGTTTTTCCCGTTCATTACCTTAAGTATATCATGCCACTCCCTTCTGGCCTGCAGGGTTTCAGCTGAAAAATCTGCTGATAAATTTATCAGGGTTCCCTTGTATGTCATTTGTTTCTTTTCCCTAGGTGCTTTCAACATTTTCTCTTTGTCTTTAATTTTGGTCATTTTGATTAATATGTGTCTCAGGGTGTTCCTCCTTGGCTTTATTTTATATGGTACTCATTGTGCTTCCTGGATTGAAGTGAGTGGTTCCTTTCCCATATTAGGGAAGTTTTCGGCTATTATCTCTTCAGATATTTTTTATGTCCCTTTCTCTCTCTCTTCTCCCTCTGGCACCCCTATAATATGGATGTTGGTGCATTTAACAGTATCCCAGAGTTCTCTGAGACTCTGCTCATTTCCTTTCAATCTTTTATCGCTTTTCTCTTCCGCATTAGTGATTTCCATTAATCTGTCCTCCACCTCGCTGATTCATTCTTCTGCCTCCTGTATTCTACTGTTGGCTGCTTCTAATGAGTTTTTTATTTCAGTTATTGTATTTTACATCTCTTCTTGTTTAATTTTTACAGCTTGTATTCCTTTGCTCAGTGTTTCCTGTAATTATCCATCTTTGCCTCCAGTCTATTTCCAATGCCTTGCATCATCTTCAGCATCAACAGTCTAAAGTCTCTTTCTGGGAGGCTGATAATCTCCTCATCACTGAGCTGTTTTTCTGGGCTTTTCTCTTTCTCCCTTATGTGAGTTAGAGTTTTCTGTCTTTTCATTTTTATAGGTTTTTGGTGTGGTGACCTTTTTGCTGACAATAGAATTGTAGCCTCTCTTAGTTCATGTGTTTGCCTCCCCTGTGGCTATAGTTGGTATGGTGGGGGCTTGCTGTAGGCTTCCGATGGGAGGGACTGATGCCTGTCAACTGGTAGGTGGGGTTGATTCCTCTCCCTCTGATGGGTGGGGCTTTGTCTCTGGATGAGATTAGAGGCTGGCTGTGTGCCTGAGGGGTCTTTAGGCAGCCTGTTTACTGATGGGTGTGGCTGAGAGCCCACCTGGCTTATTGTTTGGCCTGGGACTTCTCAGTGCTGATGGGAGGGACCAGCTTTTCCAAAAAATGGCCACCTCCATAGAAATGCAGGCTGATGAATGTCCCCGAGAGCTTCACCTCCAATGCCCTTCCCCCACAACAAGCCACAGTCACCCTTGTTTTCCCAGGAGATCCTCCTAGAATTGCAGTCAGTTTCCACCCAGATTCCTATGAAGACTTTGCTTTGCCCTGGAACCCAGTGCACGTGAAAGTCTGTGTGTGCCTTTCAAGAATGGGGTCTCTGTTTCCCCAGTCCTGTGGAGGTCCTGCACACAAGCCCCACTGGCCTTCAATGCCAGATGCTCCAGGGGCTCTTTCTTCATGTGCCAGATCCCCAGGCATGGGGATTTGACGTGGGGCTCAGAACTCTTAGTCCTGTAGCTGAGTCTCTGTGATATAGTTACTTTCCAGTCTGTGAGACTTCCCACCCAGGAGGTATGGGGTTGCTTGTATCGCATAATCGCCCTCCTACCTCTTGATGTGGTCTCCTCTTTGTCTTCTGGAGTAGAACATCTTTTTTGGAAGTTTACAGTCCATTTGGTTTAAGACTGCTTGGCATTTGGTTGCAGTTTTGTTGTTTTTTGTGACAGAAGTTGAGCTCCAGTCCTTCTATTCTGCCATCTTAATCCAATCTCCCAAGATAATTTCTTTTAATTTCCATAGTAGCTTTTTTTTATCCCTTTTTAGGGCCACACCCATGGAATCAGGAAGTTCTCAGGCTAGGTGTCAAATTGGAGATGAAGCTGTCAGCCTATGCCATAACCACAGTAACTCAATAATATGATAATTATTATTTAATATTGTTATTATTATGATTATGATTCCATAGGATGGTTCATAACAGTATATCAAAGTCTTCTATGAACTAATAAAAGTGTTCAAGAGACTGCAAACAAAATCAAACAGAGTATCTTGAATCTTGTCTAATATTTTTGAGTTTTAGATAGTAAAACAGGACGTAGGAAAGGAAAAGAAATTGCCCAATGCTATACAGTTCACTGATTGCAGAGCCAAGGATATACCCTAGGTGTCCTGGTTTTAAGTTAACATTTATCCAATTTTTGAGCACACTACTTTGACCCTTGAACAACTCAGAGCTTAATCCCTTATAACTTATAGTTGGCCCTTCATATCAGGGATTCATCTCCACATTCCTGAACTCAACCAACCACAGATCATGTAGCACTAGAGTATTTACTATTGAAAAATATCCCCATGTAAGTGGACCCATGCAGTTCAAACCTGCATTGCTCAAGAGTCAACTGAACTTCAATTACTTTATACCTTCTTTGTTCTTTTAAAATTGTATTTAGGACAACTACAGAATAAAGTCTCTTTTAACAGACCAACAATCCCACTGAGAACCACTAGAAAAGTTATATATACCACACACATATATATCTGTTAAGGTCATCAGAGAACTGCTAAAGCAACCAGAACAAGAGGGGAAAATGTTTACAGAGAGGAAGAACTACAAAAATGAGCTTACATGTAGCCATATTCCTTTGAAGGCATTTATTGATTCTAGCACATGATGAAAACTCAAGCATCCAAATTTCATAGGATAGAGAACCACTGATGAGTCACAGAGGAATAAGGATTCTTATGAGACTGGTGAGATAAAATTGGAAACTTGAGGGCCTAAGATCACAGTGAGGAGGAAGTGATAGAGAACTGGGACTGATACAAAGGGTTTCTGCCTCAGAATTGTAGAATTCTGAAGCTGAAAAAGACAGGAACACATGAAACTAAGCAGAACACCTATTTAAAAAAAGAAAAGAGAGAGAGAGTAAGTTTTTACAGTCTTGCCTCATTATAAGAAAAGTGTTGAGTACAGATGGAGGCTACACTTCCACCCCTGCTCCTCGTGGATCCTCGTGAACATACCAGGTCCTAAAATGAAAGCCCATGTACAGCTATACCCTAAGAACAAGGGTGAACTAGTCTGAACTTTACTAAACAGGCACTCTTGTCTTAGCTCAGCTCAGACTGATTGACTAAGGTGATAAGCCTCTATCTGCCTAGTACGGGAAAAGGTGACCTTCTCTAAAAGAAAATAATATCAGTTAAATATTTGTTTCAATGATATTCATATATACAATAGCTAGCATTCAATCAAAAATAGTCACGTCAAGATAGAGAACCAGGAGGTCCCATGATGGCTGTAGCAAACCCAACTATTATCCATAAGAATGTGGGTTCAAGCCCTGACCTTGTTTAGTGGGTTAAGGATCCAGCATTGCTGTAAGCTGTGGCTTGGATCTGGTGTGGCTGTGGCTATGGCTGCAGAAGTCCCGTGCCTGGGAACTTCAATATGCCACAGGTGTGGCCCTAAAAAGAGAGAGAGAGAGAGAGAGAGGGAGAGAGCCATTGAACTCCCCCTTCCCAGCAAAACAAGTTTAAAAAGGGCAAAACAAACAGGTGACCTAAATATTTATATTAGCAAAGACTGCTGAAAATAAGTCTCAGTATATGGACCTAAGAACAGATTAAGCAGAAGTTAAGATTAGTGACTTGGTACATGGATGGATAGAAAATACCCAAACTAAAGCACAAAGAGAAATAATGGAGAAATTAAAGAACATAAGATACACATAGGAACACTGAAAAATAACATATTACAATTGGAGCCCCAGTAGGATACGGGAGAATGAGGCATATACAGTGTTTGAGGGAACGGTACCTGGGATATTTTTAAATAACTTTAATAACTATTAGCCTATTTATGTGTGAAAAAGTAATATGACACATAGCAGAAGATTAATTCTAACCATCCTGGAATGCTGAACAGCGTTATAACTCCACAGGCCAAAGCCTCCTTCCTAAAGTCCCTTCTTTCTCATGTGAGAACTTTTTCATCACGTAACCTCTGCCTGAGTGACAATCTATGGAAGCCTGTGTTCAGCATTACCTATCTCTTTACCCACAGGTGTAAAAGATGTATCTGGTGGTCAGATTTTAGAGTCCAAAGTCACATAAAGTCACATATGTGGGTTAAAGCAGTTTCTGAAGGCCCTTGTTAAAAAGGTAACAAACATAAAAAATTAGTCTTCTCACATCCAATACCATCGAAATTAGTTTGCCAGGGATATTCTTCTGTGTGGCTGGATTCATCCTCCACTCTTCTCCACTCTGCTCTGTGATCTAGAGTGTCTGAGGATTGCAGCTACAGGCTCCTACAATAAAAGTCCTCCACAACATGGCACCACCATAACCAGCCTTCGTTCCCACAATGCTTCAAACATGGCCTGCATTATGCTAGATCTAAGCCTTTTCACATTTCATTCTCTGTATGTATGCCTGCCTTAGCTCTGTCTACCTCCTAAAACCCATTATATTTCAAAAATTTATCTCAACCACCACCTTTTTCATAAAGTCCTATCTTATTGCCCAAATGAAATTTTCCCCTTCTACATTCTCCTTGAGGATGGTATGGTATGATAGGTCATAAAAACATGACTTCTGGAATCACATAGAACTTAATTTGAACTGTGGCTCTACCATCTGTAAACTGTACAACTATGTTAAGTGCTGTGTTAGCCAAAGCTCGGGGTTCCCAGGAGGAGTATCCAGCATATCCTTGGGAAGAGTCGAAGGTCAAAGGAAAGTTTCCTTAAAGAAGTGACATTTAGGAGTTCCCTTAGTGGCTCAGAGGTTAACGAATCCGACTAAGAACTGTGAGGTTGCGGGTTTGATCCCTGGCCTTGCTCAGTGGGTTAAGGATCTGGCGTTGCCGTGAGCTGTGGTGTAGGCTGCAGATGCGGCTCAGGTCCCGCGTTGCTGTGGCTGTGGCGAAGGCCGGCAGCTATAGCTCCTGTTAGACCCCCTAGCCTGGGAACCTCCATATGCCGCGGGTGCGGCTCTAGATAAAGGCAAAAAGACAAAAAAAAAAAAAAGAAGTGACATTTAAACAGATGATTATAGCTCAAACAAGGGAGAGATGTCAAAGAAGGGAGAGATGGAGGGGCTATTGATTCATAAGTTGACACCTCTAGTGTTTAAGGTGTGATTATTATGTAGAAAGAAAGCAAGTGACTACAGTAACCTAGTGAGGGATATGGACACATCCAGGAAACCATGCCAGCTTTTAAGATTTGATCTGATAGAGGAGAAAACATGCATTTAATTTTCTGGGGTTCTAGGAGGCGTGTGATACATATCATCTAAGTGGCTCAGACAGTGTACTCTAAGAACTCAACAACATGAGGCCTCCTCTGTGCCTTGGGCAACTGAGAAAATCCTGATAAAAGTGATGCCCTTTGAGCTAGGTTTTAGAATAAGAGAATCACTCAATTGCGTAGTATTTTAAGAAGACTGGATTGTTAAGAAGATGAATAGAAAAGAAAAAAATACGAAGTTTTTGTAATACTAAAGAGAAGTTGAAACTGAGCTGACTGCAGCTCCTACAACCAGAATTTGGAGTGACTCAAACACTGTAGAATGTAGGGCTGTTAGAGCAGAACATCCTCATCATGCTATAGGAAAAAGAAAATTAATGTGCTGGTTTTTCTTCTGCCCTCTACCCATGCACACTCCGTTCTGTATTCTCTGGCCTTCTTGGTGCCCCAGTTGGCTGATCCCTATGGAGTACCTCAGTCACTAGGCTCTCTGGCTTCTGGCTGAGGTCAGCCAATGGGAAATATCAGCAGGAGAACACATCTGGGATATTTGTTACTGCTCCCTGCCTACTTTGGCATTATACATCTACAGATTGCCACCTCCCCCAGTGCCTCCAGCTCTCTCTGAGCTCCAATAATACTGTTTTCCCACTTGCTACTTCAGCCGTAGGGGTGTTAATGGTTTCTTCTGTTGTTGGCTTCATCATTCTTCCTTTGTTCCCTTGACCCTGTCTTCACCTCCATAAGGGTGTTTTCATAAGAATCTCTTCATTTTAATAATTTAGGGAATATTCTGTTTTGTACTAAGAACCAGACTTATACACAATGAAACAATAATGAGTAAACCAGAGATTTATAAAAAGGAAACCAAATTATTATTTAATAGGTACTTCTTTATTTTTAAACATAGCAATACCTTTTGAGGACGAAACCCTTAGTGGCTGTCTTCATCAACTCTTGTAATTCTAAGGACTACACTTGGGACTGGAGGAGACTTGGTATAAAGGACAGACATGAACAAGTGTGTGGGCAGAGGAAGTGATAGGCATCAAAGCAAACTTGTGCCCACTTCATATTTCCCTTCAGTGCTAATTTTGGTCTTGATTTGGAGTTGCTGATTTTAGAAGATACTGATGGAGAAAATTAAAAATAACTATCTGATACTCTGTGGATGCTGTGCTAGGTAATGCACAAAGCAGATAATTCTATTTCACGAAGCAACACATACTCCCTTACATCTCTGTTTTGTGTAATTTCTAGGATTCATATTTTCTGCGCTGTTAATCACTTAGCATTAGGTAAGAACGCAGAAGCTCCATAACTTTTCAAGGAAATTTATTTTAGATTGTTATATAACCTTGTCATGGGTTTCATGCTTGTGGCAGCTTGAGGACCTGGTGGCAGTTTTTTCTATTTGCATATATCTTCATCCTTCACTCTCTGGCAACTTCCTGAACTTGGGAAACCTCTTTTAGAGACCCAGACTATGATTATCAAAAGGCCCAGGGTCTGAGTTCTGGTCCTGCCACTGAGAGGGGTCACTTCAATCCGAGATCATCTGGGTAGCCTAGAATCTCCTGACAGAAGTAGAAATACTGGAATATGACTAGTTTCTGGAATCTTCTGCATGTGGGGCAAATCCCTACTCAAGACTTCTCTGATAAAACCTGAAGCTCTGAGGACATCTCAGGCTCCAGAAACCTCTCAGGCTGTCTATGGGCTCAGACTGCAGGCCTGGAAGTAAAAGTTGTCCTTAGGCGACTGAATAAAAAGCACTCATGCATCCTTTTATCCCTGCTTTGCTTCAAACAAGGACTGGACAGGCCGTCTTTGCTTCAGTCTCTCTGGTGGCTTTAGTGTGTGTATTTCCTTCTCCGTGATCAGCCAAATTTCGATCAAATCTGAAAACCCTACATAATGTATGCCAAGCACATTTGGATTCATTTGCATATAAATCATCACAGATGATGCTTTATAAAGATTTCTAAGATGCCTCTTAATAAGCATTTTCAAACCTCTTATTTTTCTGTAAACACTCTCTTTAATCTCAAGCTCTGGAAGGTTTGAATTTGGTTCGAAATTGCAAATCCAGGAATTTTGAGCAGATTCTGACAGGCCTGAGTTCTCCCAGTCCTACTTTTCATCCATCAGAGATTGACTCAGAATCCCTCGGCCAGACGGATGAAGAGTCCCAGCTGTCAACTCACGTCTCCCACTGGTACTTTATACTCATTGGCTTTAAAAACAAGAGTGTTTTCATGTTTTAAATGCTCATTTACAAACTGTTTCTCATCTCTTGAGTCTCTGCAATGTTCCCACTGAGGCCTCCATGCTCCCAGGGGAATTTTCCCTGGTTTAGGAATAAATGGGAAGAAGGAGGGGTGGGAAGAACAAGCCTCTTCTGATAAGCTGTCCCAGCTGACAAGCCCTTCCCCTCAGACCCATCCGCTTAGATCAATGAACATTTCACAGGCTTAACAGTTATCTTCAAGAGAAGACCAGGCCCTTACGTAACCAAACATACAAAGATGTATGCAAAATAAAAAATGTTTCCCACAGATTTCAAGTAGGAAAAAATGTGTTTCCTATCTTACGCAACCCCTGAGAAATACCATTCTCTCATTCAGTTGTTCTTTAAACCACTCATTCATCTCGTTATTGTTTCCTTATAATTAAAAAAGTTCCGCTAACTCAGGCAGTGTCATTTCTCCTGTACAGTTTTCTATATACATATACCCCATATACATAAACACATGTGCAATTTGGAAACTTGCGCCTTAGTGACATTTATTTTAGGGCCTTGAATTTAAACATATGAAATTTGAGTTTTTGTAGGATCACTGTTACATGGACCTTCTATGATATATATTGTCAAGCTCTTTGGCATGTGGTCCACAAAAATATATCGAATGAATGGATGCAACAATTAAAACCTACCATTTTCTGATTTTTAAAGTATATTTTAAATACTAGCAGAAATAGGTTTAGTTCTCTGAACAGGTTAGAATAAGAATAATAATCACTATATCTGTAAAATAATTATTATAAATTATTAATTATTAATGATTATGTACTAACACTTTATGGTCCATGAAGTTCTTACATATACAATTTGTTTTTACATGTTGTTTCATTTTTCACTTGAGATATTGGTTCAATTTGTTTACAAGCTGTATTTGCCTTAATGTTAAAGGCATCTCTATTACAACATCCATGATGTGATTTTGGAATTATTTTTCCTCCCACCTCTGCTTACAAATTATAGAAGAAAGTTGACTCACTTCATTAATTTACTACACTTTCTGGTATATGATAACATTCATTTGGAATATCTCTTCTCTTTTCAGCTGTAGTATATTGGTTAGAATACAGATCATGATGCTGTAAAAATACTCAACAATATAGTGGAACAGGGAGTTAGAAGCCTATTTCCCTTTCCCATCACAGTTAGGAGATGAGTAGTCCAGGCTGGAGGCTTCCCTGTCTCCATAGGAAATGTAGTGCTCAGGCTGCTGGATTTACTCTGCCACAGACAGGATGTGGCTTCCATCTCTGTCCCAGGGTAGCTGTTCCAGCTGCTGCCATTTTTCTGCCAAGAGAAACAGGGAAATATACCTGGGATAGTGTTTAAAGTCAAAACTTCAAAGGCCACTTCTTTTTTTTTATTTTTATTTTATATTGGAATATAGTTGATTTACAATGTTGTGTTAGTTTCAAGTGTTCAGCAAAGTGATTAAGTTATACATATATACATATATATCCATTCTTTTATATATCGTTTTATATATCATTCTTTTATATATCAGATTCTTTTGCCATATAGCTTGTTACAGAATATTGAGCAGAGTCTCTCTGTGATAGAGTAGGTTCTTGTTGATTATGTTTTATATGTAGTAGTATGTATATGTTAATCCCAAACTCCTAACTTATCCCTCCCCTCTGCTTTTCCCTTTTGGTAATCATAAATTAGTTTTTGAAGTTCATGAGTCTGTTTCTGTTTTGTAAATGAGTTCATGTTTATCATTTTTTAGTTTGCCAAATGTAATACCATATGATATTTGCCTTTCTCTGTACGACTTACGTCACTTAGTATGATAATACCCAATCCCACGCTGCTGCAAATGGCATTATTTCATTCTTTTTTTTTTTTTTGTCTTTTCTAGGGCCACAATCGCAGCATATGGAGGTTCCTAGACTAGGGGTCGAATCAGAGCTGTAGCCACTGACCTATGCCACAGCCACAGCAACACCAGATCCAAGCTGCATCTGTGACCTACACCACAGCCCTCGGCAACGCCAGATCCTTAACCCACTGAGAGAGGCCAGGGATCAAGCCTGCGTCCTCATGGTTGCTAATCAGATTCGTTTCCACTGAGCCACAACAGGAACTCCTCATTCTTTTTTTAATGGCTGAGTAATATTCCATTGTATATATGGACCATATTATTTACCCGTTCTGTTGTCAGTGGACCTTTAGGTTGCTTCCACATACTGGCTCTTGTAGATAGTGCTGCAATGAATGTTGGGGTGGGTGCTTGCATCTTTTTGAGTTATGGTTTTCTCTGGTATATGCCCACAAGTGAGATTGCTGGATCATACGGTAGTTCTAATTTTAGTCCTTTAGGGAAACTCAATACTGTTCTCCATAGTAGTTGTACCAGTTTACATTCCCACCAACAGTGTAGGAGCGTTCCACACCCTCTCCTGCATTTATTGTCTATAGACTTTTTGATAATTCTGACAGGGGTGAGGTGATATCTCATTGTAATTTTGATTTGCATTTCTCTAATAATGAGTGATGTTGAACATCTTTTCCTTTTTTTGTCTTTTTGTCCTTTTATGGCCGCATCTGCGGCATATGGAGGTCCTCAGGCTAGGGGTTTAATCAGAGCTGTAGTTGCCAGCCACAGCCACAGCCACAGCCATGCGGGATCCAAGCTGTGTCTGCAACCTACACCACAGCTCATGGCAACACCGGATCCTTAGCCCACTGAGCGAGGCCAGGTATCGAACCCACAACCTCATGGTTCCTAGTCGGATTCGTTTCCGCTGCACCACGACAGGAACTCCTGAACATCTTTTCTTGTGTTTTTTGGCTGTTAAGGTTTTCTATATATAGTATCATGTTATCTTCATGTAATGACAGTTTTACCTCTCCTCTTCCAATTTGAATACCTTTTCTTTCTCTTGTGTGATTGTTGTGTCCAGGGCTTCCAATGTTATGTTGAATAAAATTGGTGAGAGTGGACATCCTTGTCTTGCTCCCAATTTTAGCAGGAATGCTTTTAGCTTTTCACCATTGAGTATTATATGGGCTGTGGGTTTGTCATAGCTTTTATTATATTGAGATATGGTCCCTCTATACCTGCTTTAAGTTTTTATCATAAATGGATGTTGAATTTTTGTCACATGCTTTTACTGCATTGTGAGATGACCATGTGGTTTTGTCTTTTGTTTATGTGGAGTATCACACTGATTGATTTGCACATGTTGAATCATCCTTGTGAACTTGAGGTGAATCCCATTTGGTTTGTGGTATGTGATCTTTTTTATGTGTTATTGGATTCTGCTTACTAATACTTTGTTGAGAATTTTTGCATCTATATTCATGAACGATATTGGACTTTTTATTTTGGTGGCATCTTTGTTTTGCTCTCAGGGTGATGGTGGCTTCATAGAATGTCATTGGGAGTATTCCCACCTCTTTAGGTTTTTGGAAGAGTTTAAGAAGATTGGGAATAAGTTTTTTGCATGTTTAGTAGAATTCAAACTTGAAGCCATCTATACCTGTACTTTTATTTATAGGGAGTTTCTTAAATTACAGATTCTATTTCATGCCTAGTGATCAGTCTTTTCAAGTTATCTATTTCTTCTTGATTCAATTTTTGTGAGCTGTATGTTTCTAGAAATTTGTCAATTTCTTCTAGGTTCTTGTATTTGTGTGATGTCGGTTGTTACGTCTCCATTTCTATTTCTTATTTTGTTATTTGGGTTCTCTCTCTCTTTTCTTCTTGGTGAGCCTGAACAGAGGTTTGCCAATATTTTCTAACTGTTCTATTATATAATTTAGAATCTCTCTTGCCTTATTAATATTCTGCCTAGAAGATCTGTCCATTGATGTAAGGGGTTGTTAAAGTCTCCTGCTATTATTGTAGTCCCAACAATTTTTCCCTTTATGTGTGTTAGTATTTGTTTTATGTATTTGGGTGCTCCTGGTGCGTATATGTTGACAAATATAATATCCTCTTCTTGGGTCAATCTTTTTATCATTACATAGAATCTTTCTTTATGGACTTTGGTTTGAAATCTATTTTGTCTGATGTGAGTATTGTGACCCCCACTTCCTTGTCATTTTCATTTGCAATAAAATCTTTTTCCATCCTGTTTTCAATCTGTATGTCTTTTGCACTAAAGTGGTTCACTTATAGGCAGCATATTGTAGGCTCTTATTTTTTTTAATTCAATCTTCTGCTCTGTATCCTGTGACTAAAGCATTTATTCTATCATCATTTAAGGTAATTGTGGATACATATATATTTATTTCCATTTAAATGTTATTTTCCTATTGATTTTATATTTATTTGTCCCTTTCTTTTTGGCATTCCTTTTGTGGTTTGATGATTTTCTTTTGTATTATACTTATGTTCTCTTATTTTTGGTTTTTGTGAACCCATTGTATGTTTGATGTAGTTACCCTGTTTTTTATCTTTACTAGCATTACTCTGAATTCTTTCTCAGGTAGATTGCCTATCTCTACTTCACTCATTTGTTTTTCTGGATTTTTATCCTGTCCCCTCATCTGGAACATACTTCTTCGCCGCCTCATTTTATGTTGTTGTGTTTCTAGTCTCCTTTCCATAGCCTTCAGGATTGTAGTCCCACTTGCTTCTGTTGTCTGCCCCCAGTGGGTGAGTTTGGTCTAGAGATGTTAGTATTGTACAGGCTTCCTGGTGGGAGAGAACAGTGCCTTCCCAATCGTGGGCGGAGTTGTGTCTTGTTCCTCCAGTGGGAAGAGCCATGTCCAGGGCGTGTTTAGAGGTTTCTGTAGGCTCAGGATGACTTTAGGCAGTCCACCTGCCAATAGGTGGGGATATTTCACATTCTTTTCATTGTTTTGCTTGAAGGTATCCCTGGAGCCTGCAGGCTGTTGGGTAGGGCCAGGTCTCAGTGCTGAAAAGGTGATCTTTGGGGAAACTCACACTGTTCCATATTCCCTGGGGCCTCTACTATCAGTGTCCTTGCTCCCACAGTGAAGCATAGCCAAACCCCACCTCTTCAATAGACCCTCTGACACCCGCAGGAAGGTCTGGGTCCATGCTTTGATCTTAGCCCCAGTGTGCATGAGAACTTATGTGCACCTTCCAACAGTAGAATATCTGTTTTGCCCAATCCTATGAAGATCCCGCAATTAAGCCCTGCTGGCTTTCAAAGCCAAATGCCCTGGGGACTCTTAATTCCAAGTTGGACCCCCAGATGAGCCTGACAAGGGGCTCAGAACTCTCACTCCTGTGGAAGACCTCTGCAATATAATTATTTTCTAGTTTGTGGTTCACCCACTAGGCAGGTTTGGAATTTCACTATATCACAAAAGCACACCTCCTACCTTCTTGTTGTGGTTTCTCCTTTGTCTTTGGAGGTTGTATATATTTTTTGGTAGGCTCCAGTCTTTTTTGTCAATCGTTATTTAGAAGTTAGTTGTGATTTTTGTGTTTTCATAAGAGGAAGTAAGCTCAAATCCTTCTATTCTGCCACCTTGTCCTTTCCCCTCAAAAGGCTACTTCTTGTCAAATCTACTGTAAGAATTTATGTCACCATAGGAAGCCTTGGAAATACTGTGTCTAGATGACTTGCCACATGCTCTGCTGAGACCAAGAGTGATGGAGAGTTTCTGTAAACTTCTAAAAAGAAGGAACAAATGGACAATGGAAGAAAATTAGAAGTGTCTGCCACAGTTTGGCCAAACTCTATGTACCTGAGGTGCGTTTTCTTATCTGGGAGTCAGTATGTGCTGAGGAGGCATCTAAAAAAATATTCTAAGAGGAAGCCAAGGGCAAGGGCTTTGTCCATAGCATTTTTCCATTGTTGAAGAAAACGTACAGTGCTAAGGATAACATGGGGTAGGCCACTGGCACATCTTTTTGTTCAGCCCCTTTCCTTTCTCAGGAAAGAGAAAGTTAAAATCTTTCAACAACAAACAACATTGTTCACCTAAAGTCTGTTCAGAAAGAGCAATGCATTGTTAGTTGGGTGTAACCTTCCAGGGTCTCCAGACAAGGAAATCATGGGAGGCAGTTCCAATGGTAATACTTGCCTCAGTGGTGCAGTGGCAGTATAGGTGGCTTCAGGACTAGATTGTTGGATTGGAGTTGGTGTTAAAAGGCATAGGGACACATGGGCAGCCTGGAGGCCCCACCTCAGCAGAGGACAGTAGTAGAAAGCAACTCAATAGAAAGCACAATTGGCAGTGACTAGTCACTGTAAGCCCAGCCCTAATTCCCAGAACCACCATGTTGGAAGATGGTTGATTGCAAGGAGTCACCGGGAGAGGAATTTGACCTTCAGCTATAAATCAGAGTGCAAAGTTAATGTGATATCGGAAAAGTAGAATTTTTTTTGAGTTAAAAAAACTTTTATTGAAGTGTGGTTGATTTATATTATTGTCTAAATTTCTGCTATTCAGCAAAGTGACTCAGTTATGCATATATATTTTCAATATTCTTTTCCATTGTGGCTTATCACAGGATATTGAATATCATTCCCTGTGCTATGCAGTTTATCCATCCTGTATATACTAATTTGTATCTCCTAATCCCAAATTTCCAGTCCTTCCCTTCCTCAGCCCCTTCCCCTTGGCAACCACAAGTCTGTTCTCTATATTTTTATATTCTAAAAACAGTGAAACAAATTTACCCCTCTATCTACCCACCCCAATGCTAACATGCAGTATGACTTCTGCTTACTTTATGCTTATGTGTTAGTTTTACAAATTCAACAATCTGCAGTAATTGGGTACACAAAAATTTAAAACAACAGAAGTTACTCAAATGACTACTTTCATTATTCTTTAACAGGCAAAGTAAAAAATAATACAATGAGTAAATACATTTCTGAAATTCATTTACCAGCAGTTTTTCTATAAATTACAAATATAGAAATCAGAATTCTAAAATAATTACGGAAGCCACATAAGACAAAAGCTATTTCCCCTCTTCATATAAAAAGTACATCAATTTTTATCTCAGTACACAGTAACCTTTTCTTCAAAGTAACAAAAGATGCATCTTTATGTAAATGCTTTGAACTGCATGTAGTTCAGACTTCTTCATAAGAGTCAAATTAAAATTCAATCCATGTGTTCTGAAAGTACAGTATTCTACCAGATACCAGATGAGTTTGGGTGGAAACAAAATGGTTCAGCACATTTGATTTTCCATTGACTTGATGTTTATGTTGGGTATTCAGTTGTTTTAAAGCATGACTAAAAAGTGTAAAAATGCTGTAGGAATCCACGGATCCAGAAGAATTCTCTGCTTGGCTGAATTCACTGAACTACATCTATATGTATTTTCTAGACCTATTACTTTTTCCAAGCTTTTTGAGTGTTTGGGGATTGCAGTGATTGAGGAAAGTGATCATTGTAAATGACAATTTTCTATTTAAAAACCTTTCAGTCAAGAAGCTCCTTTCTCTTTTAGAGGTGCAGTATTCCTCAAAAATTTCAAAAGTAAGAGAGTGAAGAAGAAAAGGTGATTTTTCCATAGGGCAATGAAATGTCTCAGGGATATATTAGTTGACTTTTATTTCTCTCCTTAAAGCCAAGGAAGATTTCTAAATCTTGACAGCACACAGGGTGGGGGGTGGGGGTGAAGAAAGTAAGCTTAGCAATGTGGGATAGATTCTTAGAAGTAATTGGTTTTACTTAGGATCTAACTCTGAGGGAAAATACCACAGGAGGCTCAAGTTTTATTGCCATTTTTTATTATTTTTATTTAGTATTGGCTTTACCCTTAAAATGTTTAGCCTCTTTCACTTGCCATGTCCTCCATGGAAAATATTGAACACTGCTGATCATGAAGTCAGCCTTGGCTAAGAAAGACTAAGTATTAGATTTTTAGTTTTCTCTCTCCTCCACCTCCTCCTAAGACTCTAAGGTTCTCACATTATAATTTCAAAATTTCTCCCTTTTTCCCTTTTTTGTGCTGGCAAAACCTGCTTTTCACTTGTATTAAAACTGTCAAAACTGCCCAAAGGGAAAAAGTATATGTTTTCCCATTGGTACTGAAAAGAGTGAAGAAGCATATTTTGGCAGTTTCAGTGTAGGTGTGAAATTTTCATACAGCTCTTCTAGGGAGGTACACAAGTCTGGCCCTGTTGGAGCATTTGATATTTCATGGATGGCAATTTCTTTAAAAGGTATGGCCTAGGGCGAAATTAAAAGATGGGGATTTAGACTAGAAATGATAGCACTCCGTTGAAACAATTGTCAATTATTTGAAAGATGCTATTGCATATTTAGAAAACAAATGGTGCCCCTTCAGATTTCCCCTATGGTAAGTTTTGTTGCAAAATAAAGATTTGGAGTTATACATCAAAAATGTAGTTTAGGCTATAGAACCCACACCATAACAATGCAAAATATATTAGACTGGGAGGTATTGATTTTACATGAAAGCATATCAGTTAGTGAAATGTAAAAACCAATAAAGCATCATCATAGCTGGGTAGGAGATCTCTAGACAGAAATTACTTTTACACTTAAACCGGTTATTGGCTTTGCTGCATTTTTTTAAGGTATGGCATATATTCTTGGAAGGTTTTTTTTAATCCAATCAAATCATTACCTCAACATTGTATCCCATATTAAACAACAGTCTTATATTAGAGTTGACATATTTTGATGTCTACCACGAAGGAGTCCAAGCTAGGCTAAATTCTCTGGAATTTTCCCCCCCAAAGATTTGGCTGCCCAAACATGAATATAAATAACTGATTTTTATTTGACACGCAATTTTATAGTCTGGTTCATTGATGATTTTACCTCACAATTTGTTTAACAGTGGAAATCTATTGAAGTAAAGTGTTTATGGCCCATCCTGATTTCATCACAATTTTGGAATATTATGTGAATGATTGAACAGATTCACAGAAAAGTGAACTGTAATTTTTAAATCAAATAGGATTCATATTGCCAATCCTCTATATTTATACATCAAGGATGTCTCAATACAACTGAGCCGTATTTTGGTGCATTTAGTACACCTAAACACCCATGACACATATAAGTATTTCTATTCCTAATAAATAAAAGATATATAAGAAATGCTTAGCGTTCACTTAATCTCTTTTCAGTTCTTCCATATTAGATGATACTAAATCTTCGTCTCTATATTCTGTGTATGTATATGTATACATATCTTTTATTTTTATTATAGATTCAATGTTTGAGATATGGGAAATCTTCTCTAATGGAGGAATCCCTCAGTCTTTGCTTGAATTTTTTCAGGAAAAACAAGTATATTTTGTAACTGCTCATAATTTAGAAGTGGATTCTTATAAAACAAAATTATTTTCCCTATGATTTTCAATTATTATTTTCTCTGGCCTTCCTTTTTCTTTAGTCTGTTGGCCTCAGGTTTGTAATCTCTTATATAGGACATTCACCAACTCTTCTCTCACCATTTTGAGTTTCATCTCAATCTTCATGTTTCTACCTTAGTAATTTCTTTCCTTTACCAACTTCTCTGTTATTAGATGCTGTTTCCATATGGAATTTAACACATTAATTCTGATCAATAAACCAGATAAAATTATGGTACAGAATTTTGACATTTCCATGAATTACAGTTTGGATTCCCAGAACACAGTGTAGATCCTCCTGTCATTATGCATCTCCGGATTCATCCCACATAACCATCCAACCTACGGCTCAAGAACCAGGCGAAGAATTTCTCAAATGCTCCAAATAGTTGTGCATCACTACAGATTATGACTGCTTGGATTTAGGGAACATTTTTTGGCTGAGGAAACATTCCAAAGGGATAGATTAATCTATGTAAACCACATAGCTCAGCTGAAACTGCTGTTCGGAATTCTAAATTGCCATCTCCATCTCCTTTCTGCACAAAAATGCGCATTTCTTCCTATAATAAAGATATTTTATAATAGCAATAAGGCAACTCCAGGGTGTGTGGTTATCACGAGATAATCATACCCTAGAGGGATTATAGACACTTGGCTGTGCCTCATAACACCCCATGTGTGTGTTTATCTCATGATAACCACACTCACTTTTGTCTTATTGCCTAATTATCCTCTTCTAATGCAAAATACTAATTTTTTGTCTGAAACAATATGTGCAAGAATGCAGTGCTAACAATCACATAAAGACATTGACAAACAGTGCCGCTGTTCCACTCTATTCACTTCCCATAAGAAAACTGATACACAAGAAGAAAATTCTGAGTGAAAGATGAACATTCCAGTCCATTTTTGAATGAGCTGCTGCTTAAAAGGACTATGTAGAGGCCCCTGTGTTACTCATTAATGCTATAAGATAAATTAACCAGACATTTTTCTCTTTTAGACATAAGATTTCTCAATTATAATTAAATACTATTGAATGAGCAGGAATTTCAAACCTAAAAAAAATAGACACTAAGATCATTTACTTCCAAAAAAGTTAATTTCAGAGATTGATTTTGATTTATTGAATTATCTAATAAGAATATCTGTGTGCTGCCTTATCACTCCTCCATACATATTTCAACTGTCAACCTTTCAAGTTGAAAAATATACATTAAATTTCATACCTTATAAGTAGTATGATTCATACAAGTCTATCAAATCCTTTTATTAACTTTTCTAAAGTGAAATAATTGCCTACATAACTATACCCATTATACACAGTAATATTTATTATTTTTATATTACATTATTATACAACAAAGTCAGTAGCAGTTACATGTACAGATTTCCTATGAATCTGATCTCAAGAAGGAACATTTTCAAGTTTTATAAAGTTTATTTGTGGATCTTTGAATATATTTAAGACTCTGCAAAGGCCATTAAGACTCTTGTATTTCAGTTAAATTTAAATTATTCTGAGCAAAAAGAAAATCTAGTTTTGAGGACTTTCACAGTAAAAGTAATGGTATATTCTTTTTTATTTTAATGAATTTTATTACCATTTGTATTTGTGTAATAATGATCATCACAACCCAACAACACAGTTTTATAGCATTTCCATCCCAAACCTCTAGCCCATCCCCCCACACCCCAAACTGTCTCCTTTGGAAACCGTAAATTTTTCAGTCTGTGAGTTAGTATCTGTTCTGAAAAGAAGTTCACTGTATCCATTTTTTTAGATTACATATATAAGTGATAGCATATGACACTGGTGTCTCACTGTCTAATTTCACTTATGATAATTTCTAGGTCCACTTATGTTGCTGCAAATGCCATTATTTCTTTCCTTTTTATGGCTTAGTAATATTCAATCACGTATATGTACCACATCTTCTTTATCCACTTCTCTGCTGATGGACATTTAGGTTGCTTCCATGTCTTGGCCATTGTATATAGTGCTGCAATGAACACTGACTGGAGTACCTGTATCTTTTCGAATCAGGGTTTTCTCTGAATAGATGCCCAGGAGTGGGATTGCTGGATCAAATGATAATTCTATTTTCAGTTTTTTGAGGAATCTCCATCCTGTTTTCTATAGTGTTTGTACCAATTTACATTCCCACCAACAGTGTAATAAGGTTCCCTTTTCTCCACACCTTCTCCAGCATTTATTTTTTGTAGACTTTTTGATGATGGCTTGTGTAAGGTACTGCCTCATAGTAGTTTTGATTTGCATTTCTCTAATGATGAGTGATGCTGAATATCTTTTCATGTATTTTTTGGCCAACTGTTTGTCTCTGGAGAATTGTCTGTTTATATCTCTGCCTATTTTTGGATGGGGTTATTTGTGGTTTTTTTTGGTATTGAGCTGTATGAGGTGTTTATAAATTTTGGAGATTAATGCCTTGTGAGTTGTTTCATTTGCAAATATTTTCTCCCATTCTGTGGGTTGTCTTTTTGTTTTTTTTTTTTTTAGGGTTTCCTTTACTTAATTATGTCCAATTTGTTAATTTTTGTTTTTATTGTCATTACTCTAAGAGGTGGATCTGAGAAGACACTGCTGTCAGAGTGTTCAGCCTATGTTTTCCTCTATGAGTGTTATACTATCTGGCCTTATATTTAGGTCTTTAATCAATTTTGAATTTATTTTTGTGTATGGTGTTAGGAAGTGTTCCAATTTTATTCTTTTACATGTAGCTATCCAGTTTTCCCATCACCACTTATTGAAGGGACTGTCTTTTCTCCATTGTGTATTCTTGCCTCCTTTGTCATAGATTAGTTGACTGTAGGTGCGTGGGTTTAATTCTGGGCAAGTAATGGTGTATTCTTAAAAGTTATTTTGTGTATATATGTGTGTGAGTTCATGTGTGTATATATACATACTACCTGTATTTTTTAATAAATACTCTTTCAATACTTGTTTCCATAGACCATAACCATTGTTCTCCAGGCTGCTCCTTATATTTTCTTAACCTTATAAACTCAGTTTTCCTCTTCCTGCTTCTGACTTCATAAAGATCACTGGGTCAAAATTGCTTCAGTTCAGTAAACCTATTCTTTTTGAACTGTCTGATTATGCTATGTCCCTGGAGTCCTGTTCCAAAGGTGCATACTTGAACTTTGATTTTAGGAACTTGTTACTCATCTGCATTTACTGTGCTAAATCTCAATCTGCAAATAACAGGTAAATACAGCAACAAATGTTTGCAACTTAAGGGCAGCATTAGATTGTTGTTAACTAAAGGATGAAAAGATACTTTAGAAGTTACTACTCCATTAACAGATAAAAAATGCAATGTTTACTTAACTCTCAATTATTCACTGGCAGGTAATTAATGGGAAATAGTGTTTTATTGGTTTTAGACACAGGCATATTTTCTTAGAACTGAAAGGCATGTTAGGGCTCATCTATTGCAATCACTTCTTTATATAGCCAAGAAAATTTGACAATACCATTTATTCTATTTGTCTTTCACTAAAAGCCAGAAAGAAGATCTTTTAAGTCAGTATAAATAATTACATATACCAGAAATGGTGTGATCCTGAAATTAAGCAAACATAGCTAAAGCAAACCTTTTTAGACTAGGTCTGGGCATTATTCTATCTTTCTTTAGCATGAAGTTGGGGAGCCAGAAAGAGTAAAATAGTTTAAATAGGTGAAAATATTGGACAGAATTCCAGATTTTTTGAATGCCCTATATTTTCATTTGACTTCGTGAATAAAAACTGCCATCTTTGAAGAAGATTCATATAGTTCACTAGATATTAAGCAGTTATTATGAAGGGCTTTACTACTAGAAACTAACTAGACTCTGGATACACTAGCACAATGATGCTTTAATACATTACTGAAATCCTATGTAAGAAAGCAAAACGTTCCTAGAACCAATGAATACATAAGAAAAGAACAGTGAGCTGAAAGTAGAGTTAGAGTGGCAAGATAAAATAAAATAGGAGAATAAATGCTGCCTTGGGGGTACATGCTAATATCAGTACTGGAATAAGGAAAGGAAACTATATTTTGGGCCCATGATTTTTTTGTGACAATCCAAATTAATAAGAAATTAATAACAAAAAATATATTTTAAAAACATAATTTAGAAACTAAAAATAGTTCACAATAACTTATGGTATAAAGAAGAAAAGAGAATGGAATTGGAGACAAAAACTTAAAACTGAATGTAATCAAAAACTATACCAAGTTTGTAGAATGAAGTAAAACTGATCATTTAAAGGACATTTACAGCTCTAAATTATTACATTAGAAAATGCTGAAAAATAAACCCCTAAGCATCTAATAAAAGATATCTGAAAATGAACAATAAACTTAAATATGGTAGGTAGACCAAAAGCAATAGAAGAAAAGAAATAGTATAAAAAGAAAGAAAAAAAAACGAAAATGCAAGAGAAAGTACTTGCAAAGAAATTGTTTTTGAAGAGGGCCCCAAGTAAAATTGATTTAAAAAAAGAAAAATGCAGATGATGCATAAACAGTGTTAATAAGTGGGAAATACATATACAGGTTAGATTTAAATGTTACTTGAGAGTTGTGCATCTCAATGACAAAAATTTTTGAAAATTAGAAGATGACACATTTCTAGAAAAATGTAACTTATTACAGATGACTTGAAAAACACTAAAAACTATATATTTTGTTTTCATTAAAGTGCTTGAAAACCAGAACCAGATGGTTTTACTGGAAAATTTTACCAATCATTTAAGGAACATACCATTTCAATCTTATATAAGCTCTTCAATAGAGGGAATGATAAGTCATTAATATAAGACTGGTGTAACTCTAAAATCTCAAAAAAGGTATGCAAGGTAGGAAAATCAGAAGCCTATTTCGTTCATGAATTTATATGATGTATTCCTCAAAAACATAACATGTATGATTATATTTATTATAGAAATTTAAGTGTGATTTTGCAGTCAAAAGCTCTTCCCCTGAGCTATATTCCCCAGAAATTAAGTGTGATATAATGCTAGAAAATATATCACTATAATGTACCCTATAGGCAGATTAAAGGAGAAAAATTATTTTCTTAATAAAAGCACTTTATAAATTCAATATTAACATATTTTAATAAAATCTTTTCGCAAACGAGGCAAACATCTTAGTGGGGAAATATTAGAATTATAACTTATGAGGATGGATGTCATAAACACCAGTTGTAATTATTGTCCTAGAGTTCTCAGCCACACAGGAAAAGGAAAAAAAATCAGGTTTGGAAAGGAAAAAACAAAACAGTTGATAAACAATTGATTAAAAAGTTGCTCAATATAGATTGGATTAATATGGCAGAATAGAAGGACTGGAGCTCAAATTCTCTCCCAAAAAACAGCAAAACTACAACCAAATGCCAAGCAACCTTAAACCAAATGGACTATAAACTTCAAAAAAGATATTCTGCTCCAGAGAAAAAAGAGGAGACCACATCAAGGGTAGGAGGGGCGATTACACGATAGAAGCAACCCCATACCTCCTGGGTGGGAAGCCCCACACACTGGAAAGTAACTGCATCACAGAGATTCACCTCCAGGACTGAGAGTTCTGAGCCCCACGTCAACTCCCCATTCCTGGGGATCTCACACATGGAGAAAGAGCCCCCAGAGCATCTGGCATTGAAGGCCAGATGGGCTTGTGGGCAGGAGCTCCACAGGACTGGGGAAACAGAGACCCCATTCTTGAAAGGCACACACAGACTTTCACGTGCACTGGATCCCAGGGCAAAGCAGTCTCCATAGGAATCTGGGTGGAACCTGACTGCAATTCTTGGAGGATCTCTTGGGAAAAAGGAGTGACTGTGGCTTGTTGTGAGGGAAGGGCCTTGGAGGTGAAGCTCTCAGGAATATTCATCAGCCTGCATTTCTCTGGAGGTGGCCATTTCTGGGAAAATCTGGTCCCTCCCATCAGCACTGAGAAGCCCCAAGCCAAATAATAATCCAGGTGGGATCGCAGCCCCACCCATCAGTAAACAGGCTGCCTAAAGACCCTTCAGGCAAACAGTCAGCCTCTAATCTCATCCAGAGACAAAGCCCCATCCATAAGAGGGAGAGGAATCAATCCCACCTACCAGTGAGCAGGCATCACTCCCTCCCATTGAGAAGCCTACAGCAAGCCCCCTCCATACCAACTTAAGCCACAGGGGAGGAAAACACCAGAACTAAGAGAGGCTACAACTCTACTGTCTACAAAACCTCACCACACTAAAAACGTATAAAAATGAAAAGACAGAAAACTATAACTCAGATAAGGGAGAAAGAGAAAAGCACAGAAAAACAGCTCAGTAATGAGATATCAGCCTCCCAGAAAGAGATTTTAGACTGCTGATGCTGAAGATGATGCAAGGCATTGGAATAGACTGGAGGTAAAGATTGATAATTTACTGGAAACACTGAGCAAAGAAATACAAGCTGTAAAAATTAAACAAGAAGAGATGCAAAATACAATCACTGAAATAAAAAATTCATTAGAAGCAGCCAACAGTAGAATATAGAAGCAAGAGAACAAATCAGTGAGGTGGAGGACAGATTAGTGGAAATCACTAACGAAGAAGAGAAAAGAGATAAAAGATTGAAAGGAAATGAGCAGAGTCTCAGAGAACTCTGGGATAATGTTAAATGCACCAACATCTGTATTATAGGGGAGTCAGAGGGAGAAGAGAGAGAGAAGGAGACAGAAAAAATATTCGAAGAGATGATAGCCGAAAATGTCCCAAATATGGAAAGGAACCACTCATTCAAATTCAGGAAGCACAATGAGTACCATATAAAATAAACCAAAGGA
The DNA here is from genome assembly GCA_004024745.2 of Catagonus wagneri. Classification (NCBI taxonomy): domain Eukaryota; kingdom Metazoa; phylum Chordata; class Mammalia; order Artiodactyla; family Tayassuidae; genus Catagonus; species Catagonus wagneri. The sequence continues at coordinate 3,440,569 of PVHT020001750.1, forward strand.
GGAACACCCCGAGACATATGCTAATCAAAATGACCAAAATTAAAGACAGAAAATATTGAAAGCAGCTAGGGAAAAGAAACAAATGACATATAAGGGAACCCCAATAAGGTTATCAGCAGATTTTTCAGCTGAAACTCTTGAGGCCAGAAGGTAGTGGCACGATATACTAAATGTGATGAAAGGAAAAAAAATTCCAACCAAGATTACTTTATCCAGCAAGGCTCTCATTCAGATATGTAGGAGAGATCAAAACCTTTACAGATAAGCAAAAGCTAAGAGATTTCTGCAACACTAAACCAGCTTTACAACAAATCCTAAAGAAACTTCTCTAGGCAGAAAAGAAAAGGCCACAACCAGAAACAAAAACACCACAAATGACAAGGCCCACCAGTAAAGGCATATATACAGTAAAGATACTAAATCATCCATGCACAATTATGCTACCAAAATCAGAAATCATGAGAAGAGAGCACCAATGCAGGTCATTGGAAAAGCACATGCAATTAAGAAACCAACTTTACACAATCTCATTAATATATAGACTCCTATATCAAAACTTCCAGGTCACTGCAAACCAAAAATCTACAATTGATACACAAAGAAGAAAAATCAACTCAAATACAACATTAAGGATAGTCATCTTGTGAGAGGAGACAGAATAAGGGAAGAAAAAAGAGTGACAAAAACCCCAAACAGTTAATACAATGGCAATAAGAACATACTTATCAATAATTACCTTAAATGTTGATGGACTGAATGCCCCAACCAAAAGACATAGACTAGCCCAATGGATACAAAAACAAGACTCACATATATGCTGTCTTCAAGAGACACACTTCATGTCTAGAGACACATACAAACTGAAAGTGAGAGGATGGAAGAAAATATTCCATGCAAACGGGAATCAAAAGAAAGCCACAATAGCAATACTCCTCATCAGACAAAACAGACTTTAGGATGAAGAACATTTTAAGAGACAAGGAAGGGCACTACATAATGATCAATGGATCAAGCCAAGAAGAAGATATAACCATTTTAAATATCTATGCACCCAACATAGGATCACCACAATATATAAGGCAACTGCTAACAACCTTAAAAGGAGAAATCAACAATAACACAATCATAGTGAGGGACTTTAACACCCCACTTACAGCAATGGATAGGTTATCCATACAGAAAGTCAATAAGGAAACACAGGCCCTGAATGAAGCAGTAGATCAGATGGACTTAATAGATATTTATAGGACAGTCCATCCAAAAGCAACAGAATACACATTCTTCTCAAGTGCGCATGGAACATTCTCTAAGATTGATCACATCCTGGGTTACAAATCAAGCCTCAGTAACTTTAAGAAAATTGAAATCATTTCAAGCATCTTCTCTGACCACAATGCTATACGACTGGAAATCAGCAACAAGAAAGAAATGGCCAAAAATACAAACACGTGGAGACTAAACAACATGCTACTTAATAACCAATGGATCACTGAAGAAATCAAAGAGGAAATTAAAAATACCTAGAAACAAATGACAACAAATACATGACACTCCAAAACCTCTGGGATACCGCAAAAGCAGTTCTAAGAGGAAAGTTTAGAGCAATAGAAGCCTACCTCAGGAAACAAGAAAAAATCAAATAAACAACCTAACTTTACATCTAAAGCAGCTACAGAGGGAAGAACTGACAAGACCTAAAGTTAGTAGAAGAAAAGAAATCATAAAGATCAGAGCAGAAATCAATGAAATAGAAACAAAGAAAACCGTAGAAAAGATCAATGAAACTAAAAGCTGGTTCTTTGAAAAGATCAACAAAATTGATAAACCCTAGCCAGAGTTATCAAGAAAAAAAGAGGACACAAATCAATAAAATTAGAAATGAAAAAGGAGAAGTGACAATGGACATCACAGAAGTACAAAGGATCTTAAGAGACTACTATTTGCAACTATATGGCAATAAAATGGAAAACCTAGAAGAAATGGACAAATTCTTAGAAAAGCACAATCTTCCAAGACTAAACCAAGATGAAATAGAAAATATAAGTAGACCAATCACAAGTTCTGAAATTGAAACTGCGATTAAAAAACTTTCAACAAACAAAAGTCCAGGACCAGATGGCTTCACAGGCAAACTCTATCAAACATTTAGAGAAGAGCTAACGCCTATCCTTCTGAAATTCTTCCAAAAAATTGCAGAGGAAGGGACACTCCCAAACTCATTCTACAAGGCAACCATCACCCTGATACCCAAACCAGACAGACATACCACACACACACAAAAAAAAACTACAGGCCAATCTCCCTGATGAACATAGATGCAAAAATCCTCAACAAAATACTAGCAATCTGAATCCAACACTACATTAAAGGGATTGTCCACCACGATGAAGTGGGATTGATACCAGGGATGCAAGGATTCTTCTATACCCACAAATCAATCAGTGTGATACACCACGTTAACAAACTGAAGAATAAAAACCATATGGTCCTCTCCATAGATGCAGAAAATGCCTTTGACAAAATCCAACACACATTTCTGATAAAAACCCTTCAGAAAGTGGGCCTAGGGGGAACCTACCTCAACATAATCAAGGCCATCTATGACAAACCCAGAGCTCACATCATGCTCAATGGTGAAAAGCTGAAAGAATTCCTGCTGAGATCAGGAATGAGACAGGGATGTCCACTCTCGTCACTGCTATTCAACATAGTTTTGGAAGTCCTAGCCACAACAATCAGAGAAGAAAAAGAAATAAAAGGAATCCAAATTTGAAAGGAAGAGGTCAAACTATCACTTTTTGCAGATGACATGATACTATACCTAGAGAATCATAAAGACTCTACCAGAAAACTGCTAGAGCTCATCAATGAATCTGGCAAAGTTGCAGGATACAAAATTAATACACAGATATCAACTGCATTTCTATATACTAACAATGAATGATAAGAAAGAGAAATTAGGGAAGCAATCCCGTTTACCATTGCATCAAAAAGAATCAAATACTTAGGAATAAATGTACCTAAAGAGACAAAATACCTATACTCTGAAAATTATAAGACACTGGTGAAAGAAATCAAAGATAACATGAAGAAATGGAAAGACATACCATGCTCTTGGATTGGAAGAGTCAATATTATCAAAATGACTATACTACCCAAGGCAATCTACACATTCAGTGCAATCCCTATCAAATTACCAATGACCTTTTTCAAAGAACTAGAACAAAACAGTTTAAAGTTTGTCTGGAAACACAAAAAACCCAGAATAGCAAAAGACATCCTGAAAAAGAAAAATGGAGCTGGAGGAATCAGGCTCCCTGACTTCAGATTCTACTACAAAGCTACAGTCATCAAAACCATATGGTACTGGCACAAAGACAGAAATAGAGATCAGTGGAACAGGATAGAAAGCCCAGAATTAAATCCACGCATCTATACTCAACTAATCTTTGATAAAGGAGCCAAGAATATACATTGGACAAAAGACAGCCTCTTCAATAAGTGGTGCTGGGAAAACTGGACAGCTACATGTAAAACAATGAAACTAGAACACTTCCTAACACCATGCACAAAAATAAACTCAAAAT
>PVHT020001750.1:3445155-3571668 GCA_004024745.2 Catagonus wagneri
GATCAGTGGAACAGGATAGAAAGCCCAGAATTAAATCCACGCATCTATACTCAACTAATCTTTGATAAAGGAGCCAAGAATATACATTGGACAAAAGACAGCCTCTTCAATAAGTGGTGCTGGGAAAACTGGACAGCTACATGTAAAACAATGAAACTAGAACACTTCCTAACACCATGCACAAAAATAAACTCAAAATCGATTAAAGATCTAAATATAAGACCAGATACTATAAAACTCTTAGAGGAAAACATAGGCCAGACACTCTCTGACATAAATGATAGCAACATCTTCTCAGATCCATCTGTCAGATTAAGGACAATAAAAAAGAAACAAATGGGACTTAATTAAACTTTGAAGTTTCTGCACAGCAAAGGAAACCCTAAACAAAACAATAAGACAACCCACAGAATGGGAGAAAGTATTTGCAAATGAATCAACTGACAAGGGATTAATCTCTAAAATTTACAAACACCCCCTGCAGCTCAATACCAAAGAAATAAACAGCCCCATCAAAAAATGGGCAGAGGATCTAGGCAGACAATTCTCCAAAGAAGACATGCAGATGGCAAATAAACACATGAAAAGATGTTCAACATCACTCCTCATTAGAGAAATGCAAATCAAAACCCACTATGAGGTACCACCTTACACTGGCCAGAATGGCCATCACCAAAAAGTCTACAAACAATAAATGCTGAGAGGGTGTAGAGAAAATGGAAGCTTTTACACTGTAGGTGGGCATGCAAATTGGTGCAACCACTGTGGAAAACTGTATGGAGATTCCTTAGAAAACTCAAAATAGAATTACCATTTGATCCAGCAATCCCACTCCTGGGCATCTATCCAGAGGAAAGCATAACTCAAAAAGATACACGTACTTCAATGTTCATTGCATTACTCTACCAGTAGCCAGGTCACGGAAACAACCTAAATGCCCATCGACAGAGGAGTGGATAGGGAAGATGTGGTACATATACACAATGGAATATTACTCAGCCATTAAAAGGAACGAATTACCAAAATTTATTATAGCAACATGGATGGACCTAGAAATTATCATGCGAAGTGAAAGCAGTTAGACAATTAGACAGCAACATCCAATGCTACCGCTTACATGTGGAAACTGAAAAGACACAATGAACTTCTTTCAGAACAGAGAGTGACTCAGAGACTTTGGAAAACCTTTGGTTTCCAAATAAGACAATCTGGGGGGCGGGGGAATGCACTGAGGTTTGGGGACGGAAATGCTATCAAATTGAGTTGTTATGATTTTTGTACACCTATAATTGTAAGAAAATTCATTAATCAATGAAAAATAAAAATTGATCACATCTGTATCTAACAGCAAAAAATAAGGTGGTTACAAATACAATAAAAAAACAGTAACTAAGGTTATAAAGATGTAAGAGTTAAAAAATATATACAGAAAGACAAAATCTCAATGAAAAAGAGTAATTCTATATCCATGATTTAAAAATACTCAAAAATTACTAAAATGTTTCATTGTGATTTTTTTTCTTGTCTTTTTAGGGCCACATACATGAGATATGAAGTTCCCAGATTAGGGATCAAATCAGAGTTGTAGCTACTGTGGTATGCCACAGCCATAGCAATGTGGGATCTGAGTCTCATCTGTGACCTACACCACAGATCCTTAATGCACTGAGTAAGGCCAGGGATCAAACCTGCATCGTCATGGATAGGCACTGGGTTTGTTACTGCAGAGCCATGATGGGAGCTCCCTCAGTGTGATTCTTTTTTCATAACCCTAACAGGAATTATTTTATAGGGAACTGAAAAACAGGTCCTAAAACCTATAAGAAAGAGCTAACATTAAAGAAAGAGAAACTACTCCTGAAGAAAAACAGAAGCTTACTCTGCCAGATTCCAAAATTCATCATAAAGCTGTGGTAATTAGAACAGTATGGTACTAGTGAAGGGAAAGACAAATAGATTAAATATAAGAGGAAAAATAACCATAAACAGATACATCATCTATGGAAGCTTGATATACAACAAAGGTTGTGTTATACATCAATGGAAAATGAGAAACTGGATTAAATGATGCTATGACAATTGTTAATCCATATAGAAATATCAACATACAGCCTTACACCATAAAATACAAGAAAATAAGCTCCAAATAGATTAGAAAATTTTAGGAGACTAACTTTAAAAAGTCAATTGCAAAGGTTTTCTTTGGTAAGACAGACAGACACACCTGTTAGCTAAAGTTTGTCCAAATTATCACAACATTATGAAGCAACTATACGTCAATAAAACTTTTTAAAAAAGAATAAATCTTAATATAAACTACAAACTGGGAGAATATGTAATCAACAAGGATTCATATCAAAACAACCACTACAAATTAATAAAATGCCCAATAGAATAATGATGTTAGAAGTCACTGCAACGAGGAATTTTAAGAGGAAACTGAAGTTTGGGGGCATACAGAGTTTCAAGGTCATGGCAGAAGTTGTGGGTCAGTCTGACCAATAGACAGGAAATTGTTGTGGAGATGAAGGGTGTGGGAGGGAATGTTTGTTTAGCTTGGTGACCTGGGGAGGTGAGAGTGCATCAGGGTGCTGAAGGAGTGTTAAACCATTCTTCCTGTTTCAATCTTTTCCTGCACCTGGCTCAGAGCCCTGTTAGCTCTCCCACCCCCAAACTTATACACTCCTGACCCTATTCTGTAGCATTGTCTCTCACTAGCCTTGCCTTCCCTCATCCCTTGTATATAACTCATTCCTTGTGGATGATAAGAATTCAACTTTACCTTTTTTTGCTTTGTTATGTAATGTGCATCATTCTCAAATGCTGTCTTTTTTTCTCCCATTAGCTTTGCCCATGTGAGCTTGCAATGTTTTTTTTATCCTTTGTTGTTGATTTGATGAAGGGTAAAGATAAACTCTTATGTCCAATAGGCCATAATTTACTTGAAATCCTCTACTAGAAAGTTATGTCTGAATTATCACCATCTCTGTCAGCTGAGGTCTGTAACTCTGGGTCCCACCTGTGTGCAGTTACTGAAAACCGTATATTCTTTGAGAGTGAATTTTGGCTCCAGCACTTACTTCTTAAGTTAGGCAGGATAAGATATTTAATCTCTTAGCTTACATTTCCTTATCTACAGAATGAGGCTTTATTGTGTACCTCAGAAAAATATTTTAAGAATTAATAATGTAAGTAAGGAGTTATTGCTATTGTGCAGCGGGTTAAGAATCTAGCTGCGATGACTCGGGTTACTGCAAAGGCTCAGGTTTAATCCATGGCCCAGCACAGTGGGTTGAAGGATTCATCATTGCAGCAGCACAGCTCATATACAGTTCCTGGCCTTGGAACTAAGGATGTGCATCAGGTGCGGCCGTAAAAAAAAAAATAGTAATGTAAGTAAAAGTACTGGCTTTGGTAGTACAAGTGCATTATTTTGCAACTTTCCACCTTAGTAGGTTAGTAGTAATACCTATAGTATGAATCCTTGACTGTAATCCAGTTGTATGATTTTCCTGACTTTTCTGGGCTGCTTTCAACTAGAGGATGAATGTCCTTCCCTAAGGGACATTATAGAGAAGACTTCCATTTTGGCTAGAACATGACTGAGTGATCAATGAGATATTTTCCACTCGAGATTCTGATTCTAGCTTTCTCTAGATTTTTTCTTTACTTTGAGGGTTTTAACAACAGCATTTAGCCTGAGAAAAGCTTAATTCAAGTGAAACTGATCACTCATCAATTTTTCTTGAATCCCTCTTGGGGACCCATCTTCAAATCCTACTGAATTTTGTATTGCAGCCTGAATGCCCAGGAATTTGGTGATCTGATCTGATCTCTCTCATCTCCAAAATGCTAAATGTTATATTTTTAATCCCAGCTCACTGCTTTAGTGTTTTTATAGAGGAAAAGAGGATGAGAGCTTGGCCAAGAAGTTTTGGTCCAGCCGTGAATGAATATGAAATCTTAGGAATTCATAGTGAGAAAATAATGCTGGCATTAATCCACTTAGAATTGCACAGTGCTCCCCCCACCACAATGTGGATTGGTTTAACACCCTTTGTTGGTGTTATTTGACCATTCCGTTCAAATGCTAATGACCAGCTAGTTTAACACCCTTTATTGGTGTTATTCGGACAGTCCCTTCAAATGTGAATGAATAGCTTGCTTTGTTTCCATAGACAGAGGAGCCAAATAACTTCAGGGCCTACAAGCAAATTATTTCTCTGGTATATACCCACCCTGAATGATGAATTGGGCTCTATGGTGGCTGTTTCACTGAAGACTGGGATTTCCCTACCCATTGCAAACTAGGCCAAAAAGGAGCTAAACCATTTTCTCCTCATTATCACCTCATTAAGCTCCCCAAGCCAGTGCAGGGCTGGGGTAGAGGCCTGCTACAGGTAGCTTAATGAGTTTCTTATTTATAGGCCCCTGTGCTGTTATGCAAAGTTTGTTATTCCCAGGCCTAGAGTATGGCATTTTCTAAAGGGATTTGAGAAATGCAATTATCAAGCATCTTAGCATGGGTCTTACACTGCTTCTCAGCCATTTGATCGACAATAAACAAATACATTTGTTAGATTTTTAGAATTTGATATTGTGCTGTGGTGTGTTTACCCCAATTTTCTCCTTTTTCTTCTTCTAACAACAGAGAACAGATGCTGCCCCAGATGTGGAAGATGCAGATGTTTGCCAACTTCAGAGTAACTCCAAAATCTTAACTGTCTATGGCATTCTACAGATTCCTCAATTTGATTTTGAAGAGAAAATTGTCCCCCTCCCCAAAACGTTGTTTAAATATTTCTTTCCTGCTTTATATGTGACTTGGAGATCACATTTAATTGAGAATTGAAAAGCAGTTCCATTTTTAGTTACCACAGAAAGATATTAAAAATTTCTATAAAAAATGTACAAATCTGTGCTCCCTACTTTGAGTTTAAAAAAAAACCAATTTACCAAACATTGAATGCTTAGCATTTACTAAGGACCAACTATGCATCTGGTATTGAGCGAGTTACTACCAGGATGTAAAAGTTAAACACTCAAGTCATTGTCAGAGATTCAGAGAAATTTATCATCTGAAGAAATTCTGGTAGTTATAACTTAGAGGTATATGAGACATATATTTATTCAGGTATATGCATATAAATATGTATGTGCATATATTTCTCCACAAAGATATACACTGAAGGAAGTAGAGAATAATTTTAAAGCAACTAAAAACTGACCAGTAGAGAATAGGACAAATAATAGTACAGTGTCTGTTGTCATATAAATATAGAGACTTCTGTCAGAACAAACACCATACAAATGGACCCAATTAAAGGAGGAGAGAATCTAGCTGTATTCACACTATAAACAGTTAAGCAGGCACAAACAGTTCAAGTATTTGAATGATATGGAGTACACAGAAATGAATATTATAAACCTTCTCCTCATCTTGTTTATGAATAAGCAGGGGTAAGGTAGGTACATGAAGACATACAATACTTTACAGAAAATAGCTCATTAAATAAAATACTGAAAGAAGTGCCAAGAGGGATCCTTACAATTTAAAGAATAAAAAAAAGTGGAATGCAAGTGTTAGAATTTGAGTTTAGATTTCATAGGCTAGAAAGGTTTCAAAAGAGTAGTTGCATTGGGTTGTGATGATCATTGTGCAATTATAAATGCAATAAAATTCATTGAGTAATTTTTTTAAAAAGAGTAGTTACTTCAATATTTCCATGTGGGACAGACTTAGCAATAACATGTAATTTTCAGGGGCTTCAACGATAAACCTTTGTCTTGAAGCTGCGTTTTCACTACCAATTTTCTGCCTGGGTGAGAAAATGCAGGTTACATTTTAGGTGGTTAACTGGTTAGCAGACATGGATAAAGAAGTGATTAAATCTCACCCAACTCTTTGCTATTTCTGCACAAAAAGTTATCAAAAGTTATCAATATTCTGTACAAATATCAGAATTTATAATCAGAAAATACAGATTAATTTTTCTTAGTAAGAACTTGAAATATACATATAAGATTGGTACATGATATATGTTAAAAAATAAAGAAAAAGAAGATGACAGACTAGAGAAAAGGTGAATCAATAATGCAGTTGAGGAATTTCAGACTTTGCTCTCTAGGCAGTAGAAAACTTTCTTTTCCCTTCAATTGTTTTGCTTTCCAAGCAATAGGACAAAATGATCAGATGGTTACTGTAGAAGTGATTTGATGGATAAACTGGCAAAGGGCAAAAATAAGGCACAGAGATCATTTAGGGGCCTATTCAGTAGTCCAAGATAACATGAAAAAATGAATTTGTAGATAAAGCAGGAATAAGAAAATTAATTCAAGATGATTTCATCATAGTTTAAAATTAATTTAATAAATTTAGTTAGAACACTTTCATGGTGAAAGGTTGTATAATTGAAGGATAACTAAAATTTCAGGCTTGGATAACTATGGGAATATTATCCTTAGTTAACAGTTACAAAACAGGAAAATATATGGGTATTTTTGTTTTAGAATTTAGTAGTGAGAGAGATGATTAAAAACTCTTTTTTGGACTTAAGTTAGAAGTTCAGAAGCTCAGACACCTTTTACAAAGAATATTGAACAGGCAACAGAAAATTGAAACTGTAGTTTGACAAATAATTGCTGCTATAGAGTGGGAATACTAAGACAATGTTGAAGGAAAATAAATGGGAAGATTATGTACATTATACATGGGGAGGAAAGTGAAATCTGAAGAGAAAATCCAATATCAGTATTGTGAGATCAACAGTAAATCAGTTCATTTTTACAGTAGTTAATGTAAGAGGAGTACTTAAGAAGAAATAGATGGTAAGCAGTGTCAAACATTCTAAAAAACCCAAGTTCTATAATAGAGGAAAATTCATTGGATTTTTTAAATAATAAATGAATGGTTGAATATTAATACATAGTTTTTAACTTAGATATATCCCAAAACGACAGAATACATTCTTTTCAAGTGCACATGGAACATTATCCAGAATAGACAAGATGTTAGGGCACAAAACAAGCCTTAATAAATTTAATAAGATTGAAATCATATCAGGCATCTTTTCCAAACTACAGTAGTGTGAAACTAGAAATCAATTAAAAAAAGAAAACTGGAAAATTCACAAATATGTGGATATTAAAAAAATGCACTGATAACCAATGGCTCAAAGAATAAATTAAAAGAAATTAAAAAATACCTTAAGACAAATAAAAATGGAAATGCCACATACCAAAACATATGGGATGCAGAGAAAGCAATTCTAATAGGGAAGTTCATAGTGACAAATGCATACACCAAGAAATAAGAAAATCAAACAACCTAACTTATCATCTTAAGGAACTAGAAAAAGAACAGATGAAGTGCAAATTTAGTAGAAGGAAGAAAATAAGATCAGAGTGAAGTAAATAAAATAGAGGGTGAAAAGACATTAAAAAGATCAATGAAACCAAGAGCTATTTCTTTGAAAAGATTAACAAAACTGACAGACCATTACCTAGACTTGCCAAGAAAAAAAGAGGACTCAAAAAAATCAGAAATGAAAGAAGAGATTTTAGACCTGATCCCATAGGAATAAAAAGAATGAGAAGAGACTACTTATATGCCAATACATTGGATAACCTAGAAGAAATACCTAAATTCCTAGAAACCATCCTACCGAGACTGAATCAAGAAATAGAAAATCTGCTCAGATTGATTATTAGCAAGGAAATTGAATCAATAATCAAAACCTCCCCATAAACAAAAGCTCAAGACCAGATGGCTTCATTGGTTAAATGTCTGGTAGAATTCAAAGGGAATTAATACAAATTCTCTTAAAACTCTTCCAAAGATTAGAAGAAGAACACTCTCAAATTTATTTTATGAGGCCAGCATTATCATGATACCAAAACCAGACAAGAATGCCACACACACACACACACACACACCCAACGCACACATACAATTTACAGGCCAATATCCCTAAGAAACAAAAAATCCTCAGTAAAATATTAGCAAACCAATGCAACAATACATTAAAAGGATCACACACCATAATCAAATGGGATTTATCCCACGGATGAAAGAATGGTTCAACATCCACAAATTAATCTATGAGATACACCACATTAACAAAATGAAGGATAAATTACATCATCTCAAAAGATGCAGACAAAGCACTTGCCAAAATTCAGTATCCATTTATGATATAGACTCAACAAGATGGGTAGAAAGGGAACATAATAAAGGCCATATATGATAAACCCAAAGGTAGCATCATATTCAACAATGAAAAGCTGAAAACTTTTCCTCTAAGATCAAGACAAGAATGCCCACTCTCACCACTTTTATTCAAGTTAATATTGGAAGTACAAGCTAAAGCAATTAAGCTAGAAAAAGAAATAAAAGCATTCAAGTTGGAAAGAAGTGAAACTGTCAATGTTTGCAGGTGACATTATATATTCAAACCCTAAAAATTTCATCAAAAATTTGTTCAGTGAAGTTGTAGGATACAAAATCAATATATAGAAATCTGTGGTGTATCTATACACTAGTAATGAATGATCAGAAAGAGAAATTAAAATGATCCCACTTACAATTGCATCAAAAATAATAAAGTATCTAAGAATAAATTTAACCAAGGAGGTGAAAGACATATACACTGAAACTATAAGACATTGATGAAAGAAATTATAGAAGAAACAAAGTGGAAAGATATTCTGCATTCATGGATTGGAAGAATTAATATTGTTAAAATGTCCATACTACCCAAAGCAATCTATTGATTCAAGGGAACCCTTATCAAAATTCTAATTACATTTTTTATGAAAATGGAACATACAATCCAAACATTGAATAGAACACAAAAGACCCTGAATAGCCAAGGCAATCTTGAGGTAGAATAACAAAGCTGGAGGCATCATCCTCCCTGATTTCAAACTGTTACAAAGCTGTAGTAATCAAAACAATATGGCATTGGCATCGAAACAGACATAGAGATCAATGGAACAGAACTGAGAATCCAGAAATAAAACCACCTATATGGTAAATTAATTTCTAGCAAAAGGAACCAAAACTATACAATGGGGAATGAACAGTCTCTTCGATTAATGATATTGGGAAAATTAGGCAACCACATGCAAAAGAATAAAACTAGACCATTATCTTACAGAATACACAAAAAATAATCCAGAATGCATCAAAGATTTGAACTTAATAACTGAAACCATAAAATTCATAGAAGAAAAAATAGACGGAAGTTCCTTGACATTGGTCTTGGAGATTATTTTTTTGGATTGGACAATGAAAGGCAAAAATTGCAAAAGTTAAGTGGGACTACATCAAACAAATCTTCACAGCAAAATAAACTATCAACAAAATCAAAAGGCAATCTGGGAGAAAATATTTGCAAATCATATATCTGATAAAGGGTTAATATCCAAAATATGTAAAGTACTAATAGAATCCAATACTAAAAAAAAAAAATGGGTTGCAGCAAGATGGTGGTGGAGTAAGAGGTCGCGCTTACCCTCTCCCACAAACACATAAAAAAAAAAACACAACTAAAGGTAAAACAACTTGGACAAAACATCAACTGAATGCTGGCAGAAGAACTCAAATCTCCAAAAAGTGCAAGAAACTCTGATAGAAAAAAAAAAGAGAGAGAGAGAGAAGGAACCAGGACATGGCACCAGCACTCCAGCGAGGGAGCTGTGAAGGAGAAAAGGAACTCACACCCTGGGAAGCCACCTAACTGAAGGAAAGATCAGCTGAGCTGGAGGGACCTCAAAGCCCAAGAAAAGTGCAGCAGGTGGACTGAGAACAGCAAAGCAGAGAGCCTCACACACAGATCATCTGAACACTGGCACAGATGCCACAGCCTGAGATGCTCGGGTGGGGGCTGGGAGCTGAGACTTAGGCTCTGGAGGTCAGTCTCCGGGAGAAGGCTGAAGTTGGTGGTGTGGAGAGAGCCTAGTGGGCTAGGGAGTAGTGCACCATAGGCAGGGGAGCAATACTCTACGGGCTGGGGTGTGGAATGCCAGGACAGAGGGAAACTGGGAGGTCTGGACCTGCAGGAGAGGCAAGGCTCCACTGCTGGGGAGGAGAAGAGGAGGAGGGAAGACTGCCATAAGAAGCACCTTGAACCGGCACAGAGGGCGGGGTGAATCAAGTGCAAACCTCCAGCAGCCTGAGGCTAGCTGGCAAAGGGTGGGGTGACTCAGTGAAGAGAGCTGGTCAGATTAAGCTCAAAGGTCCAGCAGCCGGAGGGGAGTTTGCAAAGGGTGGGGCGACTTAAGAGCAAACCGAGGTAGCTGGGTAGCTGAGGCTGCTTGCTAGACCACTGTTGCCCTGGCGTCTTCTGGACACACCCCCACCAGGGCCACGTGACTAGAAGCCCCTTTCTAGACAGCTGTGAATCAGGCATCTCTGGGCACAGGGCACCTGCGATGGGAAGCAGCTTGCTAGACCACAGCGGCCCAGGCATCATGGGGCACAGACCGCCCACAACACAAAGGCCGCTTGCTTGTCTGCAGTGGTCCAGCATCTCAGGTGCAACTATTCATAAGACTTTTGCTCCTAGACTGGAGATTGGGCACCTCTAGCATGGGCTAAGGCCATCAGGGGACTAAGTGTGACACAGGGCATACCAAGTACCAGAGACTGTTGCTATAACTCCCCTGGGAACACACCCTCCCTGTAGCTGCCACTGCCAAACTCTCAGGGCAGCACCCAGACACTTGTCCACTGTCCTCTCCCAAGTCCACACAACTAGGTACAGCTGGAGCAGCATCTCTTTGTGGTCTAAGTGGGACAGGGTGCTTCCTGGTGGCCTGCAGGGGGTGGGAGAAAACCACCACAGTTATCCCTGACTCCAGAGGAGGGCGTGGCCCATGGCCACAGGGGTCACCTAAACAAAAATCACTTGCAGCCCCAACCACCTTAGACGGCACCATAGAGAAGGACATTACGATGGAACACCACCTGCTGTTGCTCTCACCCCCCTGGGAGCACACCGCCACTGCCAAACATTCTGAGCAGTGCCCAGACACTTGTCCCTTTCCAGGAACCTGTAACTAAGAGCACCTTGTGCAGCACATCCTGTAGTGGCTAAGCAGGATGAGGTACTTCCTGCATGGTCTACAGGAGGCAGAGGCAAAGCACCACAGTTATCTCTGGCTCCAGAGAGGGGAATGACATGTTACCACTAGCGGTTTGTGAATAGGCACCACTTGCAGCCTCAGTCACCTCAAGGGCACTATGGAGGAGAGCATTGGGACTGAACACCACTTGTGGGTGCTCTTGCACTTCTGGGAACATACCAGCCCCGCTACTCCCACTGTTAAGTGCTCTGGCAGTACCCATATGCCTGATCTCTATCACTTCCCAGGACCCTGCAACTAGGAACAACCTGTACAATACCTCCTATGTGGGCTAAGTGAGATGGGTTGCTTCATTGCATGGACTACAGGTGGAGGGGGCAAACCACAACAGTTATCACTGGCTCTAGAGACGATCATAGCCCACTACCACTAGGAGTCCTATGGTTCCAATCACCTCAGAGAAGGGCTTTGCAATCGAACACTAGCCGTTGTTGCTCTCACTCCCCTGGAAACTCACACATCCCGCTGCTGCAACTGCCAAATGCTCTGGACACCTGGCAGATCTGCCTAGAGCTCATTACCACTTCCAGGGCCCTGCAAATAAGAGTAGCCAGTGCCACCTTCCTGCAGGTCCTTGCTGCTATTGAGAGCCCAGAGACCAGGCACCAACTGCTGGCCTTACCCACTGCTTCATTCTTCCTGAAAACACACAAAGCACCATCAAGATAACAGCCTGCTCATACCAAAGAAAGAGACACCAAATATTCAAATTCCCACACCAAAAATAAACAGTAACCTCACCCAAAAAATACAAATGGATGCTGTTGCCTAGAAGCAGCCTTACAAGACTATGGTGTGGCTCCCCCAAACTCACAGAAAAAGAAAACCAGAAACAAGATGAAGAAACTCAGAAACCATTCCCAATTAAAGGAACAAGACAAGTCATCTAAAGCAGCCAACAATGAAACAGGCCTCTGCAGTCTGACAGAAATGTAGTTCAGAAGGGAGGTAGTGAAAATACTTGAGGAATTAAGGCTGAATATCAAGGAATTAAGAAAAGATGCAGGAGTTCCCTTCGTGGCTCAGTGGTTAACGAATCTGACTAAGAACCACGAGGTTGCGAGTTCGATCCTTGGCCTTGCTCAGTGGGTTAAGGATCTGGCATTGCCATGAGCTGTGGTGAAGGTTGCAGACGTGGCTCAGATCCTGCATTGCTGTGGCTGTGGCAAAAGCTGGCAGCTATAGCTCCTGTTAAACCCCTAGCCTGGGAACCTCCATATGCTGCAGGTGCAGCTCTACATAAAGGCAAAAAGAAAAAAAATTGAAAAACAAAAAGAAAAGATGCAAACAGCAATGCAGATTCCTTAGAAAGAAACTAGAAAATATAAGGAGGAGCCAAGAACAGCTAGAAAACTCATTTGCAGAGATGCAAACTGAACTAAAGGTAATAAAGAGCAGATTGAATAAAGCAGAGGAATGAATTAGTGATGTGGAAGATAGAATAATGGAAATCATCCAATCAGGACAGCAGACATGAAACCAAATGAAAAAACATGAAAGTGATATAAAAGATCTATGGGATAATATAAGGCAGCTCAATCTACACATAATAGGAATTCCAGAAGGAGAAGAAAAAGAAAAGGGGATTGAAAACATATTTGAAGAAATGATGTCTGAAAACTTTCCAAATCTGAAGTAATCTGACATTAAGATACAGGAAGCACAGAGGGCCTCAAACAAGGTGAACCCAAACAGACCCACACCAAGGCATATTATATTAAAAACGGCAAGAGTGAAAGACAAAGAGAGGATCCTAAAAGCAGCAAGACAAAGCAAAGTGTTAATTATAATGGATCCCCCATAAGGCTGGCAGCTGATTTCTCTACAGAAACACTGCAGGCCAGAAGGGAGTAGCAAGATATATTTAAAGTGCTGAAAGGAAAAAAACTGCAACCTAGAATACTCTACCCAGCAAGAACATCATTTAAAATAGAAGGGGAAATAAAGAATTTCTCCAACAAAAGTTAAAAGAGTACAGCAATACTAAATCCTTTCTAAAAGAAATGCTGAAAGGGTTCCCATAAAAAAAAAGTGAAAGAATGGAGGAAACCACAAATGGAAAGCAATCATTGAAATAAGCCAGCATATAGATCTAAACACACAGATGCCGAAAAAAAAAATAAAAAAAAGACAATTAAATCAGAACACACTCTCACACTATGCACAAAAATAAACTCCAAATGGCTTAAAGACTTAAATATAAGACACCATTAAACTCCTGGAAGAAAAGATTGGCAACACATTCTCTGACATCAACCTTACAAATATTTTTTCAGGTCAGTCTCCCAAAGCAACAGAAATAAAAGCGAAGATAAACCAATGGGACCTAATCAAGCTGACAAGCTTTTGCACAGCAAAGGAAACCAAAAAGAAAACAAAAAGACAACTTACAGAATGGGAGAAAACAGTGTCAAATGATGCAACTGACAAGGGTTAATAAATATTAAAATATACAAACAACTTCTACAACTCAACAGCAAAAAAGCCAACGACCCAATGGAAAAATGGACAATGGACCTGAATAGACATTTCTCCAAAGAAGAGATTCAGATGGGCAACAAGCACATGAAAAAATGCTCAACATCACTGATGATTAGAAAAATGCAAATCAAAACTACCATGAGATACCACCTTACACCAGTCAGAATGGCCATCATCAATAAGTCCACAAACAACAAATGCTGGAGAGGGTGTGGAGAAAAGGGAACCCTCCTGCACTGTTAGTGGGAATGTAAGCTCGTACAACCACTGTGGAAAACAGTATGGAGGTACCTTAGATAACTACACATACAACTACTATATGACCCAGCAATCCCACTCTTGGGCATATATCCAGACAACACTTTCCTTGAAAAAAATACATGCACATGCATGTTCATTGCAGCACTATTCACAATAGCCAAGACATGGAAACAACCCAAATGTCATTCAACAGATGACTGGATTAGGAAGATGTGTGTATATATATATATGTGATGGAATACTACTCAGCCATAAGAAAGAATGAAATAATGCCATTTGCAGCAACACGGATGGAATTAGAGACCCTCATACTGAGTGAAGTAAGTCAGAAGGAGAAAGACAAATACTGTATGATATCACTTATATCTGGAGTCTAATATACTGCACAAAGAAACCTTTCTACAGAAAAGGAAATCACAGACTTGGAGAACAGACTTGTGGTTGCCAAGAGGGTTGGGGAGGGAGGGCAATGGTATGGAAGTCTGGGGTTAACAGTTGTAGACTATTGCCTTTGGGATGGAAAAGCAAGAAGATCTTGCTGTATAGCACTGGGAGCTATGTCTAATCATTTGTGACAAATATGTGTAACCGGCTTGCCATGCTATGCAGTTGGAAAATTGACAGAAATCTGTAAACCAGCTATAATGGAAAAATTTTTAAAAATGACTAAAGATGGGTAGAGTATGAAGACATTTTTACAAATAAAACATCCAGATGCCAACAGTTACATGAACATATTCTCAATATCACTAATTATCCAGGAAATACAAATCAAAACCACACTGAGGGAGTTCCCATCATGGCTCAGTGGTCAACGAATCTGACTAGGAACCATGAATTTTCAGGTTCAAGCCCTGGCCTCGCTCAGTGGGTTAAGGATCCATAATTGCCATGAACTGTGGTGTAGGTTGCAGATGCAGCTCCAATTCCGTGTTGCTGTGGCTGTGGCATAGGTCGGTGGCTATAGCTCCTATTAGACTCCAGCCTAGGAACCTCCATATGCTGTGAGTGTGGCCCTAGAAAAGGCAAAAAAAGAAAAAAAAACAAAAACCACCACACTGAGATATTACCTCACACCTGTTAGAATGGCTATCACTGAAAAAACAAAAATGTTGACAAAGATATGAAGAAAAGAGAACTCTTGAACACTGTTATTAGGATTTTAAGTTGGTGCAGCCACAGTGGAGAACAGTTTGGAGGTTCCTCCAGTAATGAAAAATAGAACTATTGATCCAGCAATTCTACTTCTGGATATTTATTCTAATAAAGTGAAAAACAGTAACTAAAAAATATATATGTTCACACTGCGGCATTATTCACATTGCTAAGGTATGGAAACAAGTCTATCAATAGATGAATGGATAAAGAAAATATGGTATATACAAACAATGGATTATTATTCAGCCTTAAAAAGAAGGAAATGTTGCCCTTTGTGACAACTTGGAGAACATTTTGGAAGTGGAATCAGAGTTGGACAAATGCCATATAATCTCACTTTTATGTAAGTCTTAAAAAAAAAACCTCATCAACACCGAGAACAGATTGGTGGTGGTTGGGGACAGAGAGGGGATGTGAAGTGTGGGTTTGGCAAAATGAATAGAGATTAAAAAGTATAAACTTCTAGTTATAAAATAAGCCATGGTGATATAATGGTGATGAAGGCTAATAATTTGTATTGCAGATTTATAAATTGTTATGGGATTAAATTAAAACAGGTAGAAAAAGTAGAGAATATGGTTAATGATATACTGTGATCACAAATATTACTAATTGTATTTAATGTAAATAGACCAAATATTATCCTTAAAAGACAAATTCTGTCAGACTGAAAGTTTTAACAACAACGATATAGTACTCACAAGAAATGCACCCTAAATATGAACATATAGAAAAGTCAAAAGTAAAAGGATTTTTAAAAATTACTAAATACTTTCTTTTGAAAAGCTAGTATAACTACACAATTTTATATCATTCTAAGCAGAATTTAAGACAAAATATAGTACAAGAAGAGTATTCAGTAATGATAAAGGTCCTGGATAATCCAGGAGGATAAGACAATTCTAAATTTTTACACAGAAATAATATAGCCTTAAAAAAAAAAAACAGACAGAACTAAAGAAGAAATAAACAACTCCGTAATCTTAATAGGAAATCTAACATAACTCAGTGATAGAACATGAAGGTAGAAAATCAACTGATAAATACAATTTTTGAACACCAAGGTTTAACAAATTTTTTCTAATTGATAGGTAGGTATAGAACTCTATACCAAACAGCTACAAAATGCACATTTTTTTCAGGTGCACATAGAACATTTCCCACAATAGTTTTCAACATAGTATTCATATCATACAGAGTATATTCTTTGTCCATAATTAAACTTGAAATCAATAACAAAATGTTAATTTCAAAATACCACAAATATCTCAAAACACAGACTGAGGAAATCCAAAAATAGTTTTTTGAAAAGATGAATAAAAGTAATAGTCCTCTCGAAATATAGATTTTAAAACAAAAAGGAAAAAACACATATATCCATAATAGGAATAAAAAATGGGGTATTCCTCTAGATGCTACAGTTGTCATAAAGACAAGAGGATACGGTGAAAAACTTAACATCGATAAACTTGAAAAATTAGATGACAAATAATTATCTTGGAAAACCTATTCACAAAAAAGCAAAAAGGACAAATTAGGAAAACTATGTAGCTCTGTATGTTTTATTAAAGAAACTGAATATTGTATTTAAAACCTCTTCAAAAGAAAAACTGGCCCAAATAGCTTCACAGATAAATTCTTTCAAATATCTAAAGAAAAAAATAGTGCCAATCATACACAACTCTTACCAGGAGAGAAAGAGAATACTTCCCAAACAATTTTATGAAAATAGTATTAACTGTGCAACCAAAACCTGACAAGAACATTAAAAAACACGTTAACCATGTTAATATATTAAGGGTAAAACTCCTATGATTTCAATAGATGCAGGAAAGTTTGTAATAAAATTCAATACTCTTTAACAATTTAAACACACGCACATACACACACAAACTCAGCAAGCTCAGAAAGCAAAAGGAACTTCTCTGACAGCATTTACAATTTAAAAAATAACCACACAAAGCTAGAGCATTGTGCTTCTATTACACGCTGTACTAGAAGTCCTAGCTAATGCAAAAGTCAAGAAATAGAAACCAAAGACATAGGAAGGGCATAAACTTCTTTTCAGAAGTTCTAGAGATAGAATATAACAAAATTGAATTGTATGCTTGAACACTGCTAAGGGAGCAGATCTTAAATGTTCTCATAACAAAAAGAAATTTACTTATATAAGGTGATGGGAAGTGTTCAAAAACCTACTTTGGTAATGATTTCACAACAAGAAGGGTATCAAAATCAGCTGTACACCTTATACTTATGCAACATTACATGTCAAGTATATCTCAATAAACATAGAAAAAATAAAGGAAAGTTGAATGAAAATATAGAAGTAAAAGTAATTATTCAACAAAAAATTGATTGTTTTCCTGAAAACTCCAAAAGAACCCACAAAATCCAATAGGATAAGCAAGAGATCTCGGGCTATATGGTGAATCAATGCTAATAATATATAAATAGTTTTCTTTTATAATAGCCACAGACATTTAGAAAACGGAACTTCACACCATTTAAAAGAGCAAAAAATAAAATATTAGGAATAAATCTAACAAAAAGTATACAAGCCCTCCTCAAAAACTATCAGATGTTACTGAGATAAAAACTAAAATAAATGGAAAATATGGTGCATTTATAGATTGGATGTCAGTTTTGCCAAAATACAATCTCAATCAAAATTCCAGAAAATTTCATTGTGTAGATACTGATATTATTAACAGAATTTTTTTTGGAAATACATAAAATTTTTATGGAAACACAAAGGACCAAGAATAACAAAAACAATCTTAAAGAACGTATTCAGAAGATTTACACTAATAGATATGACTTTCAAATCTACACTAATTAGCACTGTATTATTGGTACAAAGATAGACAAATAGACTAATCAAAGAGTCCAGAGATAGACCCACACATATATAAGCACTTGATCTATAAATTACTGCTGAAAAAAATTTACCTAAACCATTTTTGTTCAATGTCTAAAATTGACATTGTCTTAATTACTAATGTACCTAATCTTCATATCAGTTTGAGAGATATTGTCACATTTTACTGATGAGAAAAATATGAACTGAACATATTTTAAGCTGAATTCTCCATTCTCCTAAATATTGACAGGACTTCACAGTCTTCCCAGAACAAATCGATTTGACATGTTATTCAATTTGCATTTAATAAATTGATATTTTGATTATCACATTAGTACTACTTATATGTTAAGTGAGATTTACTGGCATGTGAAAATAACTTTAAAGAGATTCTGTAGTCATAACTTAGGTGATATCTATTTTAACTTCTAGGATATTGCAAAATCTTATATAAGTTCCTATAGTCACAATAAAAGTTCAAAATGTGAAACTTATTTACCTCCAGGGAATGTCGAAGAGGTCAGATATTTCTAAATAACGTACTTTTCACACTTAACACCATCTTGAAAACATCTGTTCCTCACAGAAACCACAGAGTTAAGAAATAATCCTTCAACACCTAAAACGACTACATTCCTAGCAGAGTAAAATAATTTTCGAAGAAACTGCTTAATTTTTTTCTGTAATGACAAGTAAAATATACACGGCCCTGTTCCTCGTGTACCTATCTGATCTTTGTATACCCTTGTGGGAAGGTCATGCAAACATGCTTGCTGAAAATTCAGAAAGTTACTTTTTTACCCAGAGACAGCCTTTTGGTAGCATGTGGGTATAGCTGAGGAAGAGTGAAACAGCTATACCTACTTTAGAAAGCAATACAGGTTTCTTTTCAGTTGAGGGTGACAAAGAGTATCCCTTCTTATCCTCTTGGTGCCTCATAGTAAAACTGAGATAATTTTGAATGTTTGCCAGCCAGTAATACATAAAAAGTATACAAAGTACTATAAGACATGAACGGGGGAAAAAGGCTTGTATGATTTTAAAAAAATCAAAGAATCATAAAGACATTAAAAATCACTATGATCACAAGAAAGAATACACTAAAAGCAGATTTATAAGTAAACCTCACAGGAAGTCTGGAAACAGATTTTGTGGGCTCTTTCTTCTGTAAGAAGCCCCTCATTTTGTCTAGCCCTGGTCTAGTTGACGTCTCAAGCTCATACCACAAGGGAAACAGGGAAACGTGTGCTACGTCTCCAGTTTAATTCCTGCTCTAGCACTTCCCACCAATGCAGTTATTCTCTGCTTGCCCAGGGAGGCAGGGGAGAGATGCCAAAGCAAAGGACTAATTCAGAAAATCTGTAGAAATGAAGATACTGTTTATAAGAGTTTTTGATGATGGATGTTCTTAATGGTGCAAGTTGATACCTCATCACAGTTTTGATTTACATTTCTCTAATAATTACTGATGTTGAACACATTTTCATGTGTTTTTGGCCATCTGTGTGTCTTCTTTGGAGAAATGTCTATTTAGACCTTCTACCCATTTTTGATTGTGGTATAATTTTGATATTGAGCTGCATGAGTTGTTTGTATACTTCGGAAATTAATCACTTGTCAGTCTCATCATTTGCAAATATTTTCTCCCATTCTATGAGTTGTCTTTTCATGTTGTTTATAGTTTCCTTTGCTGTACAAAAACTACTAAGTTTAATTAGGTTCAATTTGTTTATTATTGTTTTGATTTTCATTACTTTAGGAGGTGGATCTGAGAAGACATTGCTGTGGCTTATGGCAGAGAGTGTTCTGCCCATGTTTTCCACTAAGAGTTTTATAGTATCCAGTCCTTTTTTAAAATTACTCAATGAATTTTATTACATTTATAGTTGTACAGCAATCATCACAACCAAATTTTGGATGGAATGTCCTATAAATATGTACTAAGTCCATTTGGTCTAATGTTTCAGTCTCATCATTTGCAAATATTTCCATCCCAAATCCTCACTGCATCCCCCACCTCCCAACCTGTTTCATTTGGAAACCATACATTTTTCAAAGTCTGTGAATCAGTATCTGTTATTCAAGGAAGTTCATTGTGTCCTTTTTTTAGATTCCACATGTAAGTGATAGCATTTGATGTTGGTGTCTCATTGTCTGGCTGGCTTCACTTAGCATGATAATTTCTAGGTCCATCCATGTTGCTGCAAATGCCGTTATTTATTTCCTTTTAATGGTTGAGTAATATTCCATTGTGCATATGTACCACATCTTCTTTATGCACTCCTCCATCGATGGACATTTAGGTTGTTTCCATGTCTTGGCTATTATATAGAGTGCTGCAATGAACATTGGAATATATGTATCTTTTTGAGTCATGGTTTTCTCTGGATAGATGCCTAGGAGTGGGATTGCTAGATCCAATGGTAATACTATTTTCAGTTTTCTGAGGAATCTCCATACTGTTTTCCACAGTGGTTGCACCAATTTACATTCCCACCAACAGTGTAAAAGACTTCCTTTTTCTCCACACCCTCTCCAGCACTTATTGTTTGTAGACTTTTTGATGATGGGCATTCTGGCCAGTGTAAGGTGGTACCTCATAGTGGTTTTGATTTGCATTTTTCTAATAATTAGTGGTGTTGAACATGTTTTCATGTGTTTTTTGGCCATCTGAATGTCTTCTTTGGAGAATTGTCTGTTTAGATCTTCTGCCCATTTTTTGATGGGGTTGTTTTTTTTTTTTTTTTTTGGTATTGAGCTGTAGAAGGTGTTTATAAATTTTGGAGATTAATCCCTTGTCAGTTGCTTCATTTGCAAATATTTTCTCCAATTCTGTGGGTTGCCTTTTTGTTTTCTTTAGAGTTTCCTTTGCTGTGCTGAAACTTTTAAGTTTAATTAAGTCCTATTTGCTTATTTTTGTTTTTATTGTCATTACTCTAAGAGGTGGATCTGAGAAGATGTTGCTGTCATTTATGTCGGAGAGTGTTTGGCCTATATTTCCCTCTAAGAGTTTTATTGTATCTGGTCTTATATCTAGGTCTTTAATCCATTTTGAGTTTATTATTGTGTATGGTGTTAGGAAGTGTTCTAATTTCATTCTTTTACATGTGGCTGTCCAGTTTTCCCAGCACCACCTATTGAATGGGCTGTATTTTCTCCTTCATATATTCTTGCCTCCTTTGTAATAGAAACATCAGACCAAATAGACTTAATAGATATTTATAGGACATTCCATCCAAAAGCAACAGAATACACATTCTTCTCAAGTACACATGGAACATTCTTTAAGTTCCCATCTTATATTTAGGTCTTTAATCCATTTTAAGTTTATTTTTGTGAAAGTTGTTAGAGAGTATTCTAATTTCATTATTTTACATATAGCTTCCAATTTTCCCAGAACCACTTATTTGAAGAAACTTTATTTTCTCATTTGTATATTCTTGCCTCCTTTGTCATAGATCAGTTGACCATAGGTGCATGAGTTTATTTCTGGGCTTGCTATCCTTTCCACTGACCTATATTTCTGGTTTTGTGCCAGTACCATACTCTTGGGATGATTTTAGCTTTGTAGGATAATTTGAAGTCAGGGAGCCTGATTCCTCCAGTTCTGGTTTGTTTGTTTTCCCTCAGGACTGCTTTAGTTATTTGTAGCCTTATGTGTTTCCATACAAATTTAAAAATTTTCTGTTCTAGAGCTATGAAAAATGCCATTGGTGATTTGACAGCGATTACATTAAATCTGTATATTGCCTTGGGTAGTATAGTCATTTTGACCATATTAATTCTCCCAATCCAAGAGTATGGTATATCTTTCCATGTTTGTATGATCTTTTATTTCTTTCATCAGAGTCTTAGAGTTACCAGAGTAGAGGTCTTTTTTCTCTTTAGGTAGGTTTATTCCTTGATATTTTATTCTTTTGATGAAATGGTAAACGGGATTGTTTCCCTAATTTATCTTTTATTGTTAGTATATAGAAATGCAAAATATTTCTGTGTATTAATTTTGTATCCTGTAAATTCACCAAATTCATTGATGAGCTGGTAGCATCTTCAGGATTTTCTGGTTATCATATCATGTCACCTGCAAACTGATAGTTTTACTTCTTCCTTTCCAATTTGGATTCCTTTTATTTCTTTTTCTTTGCTTGCCATGGTTAGGACTTCCAAAACTATGTTAAACAAAAGTGGTGATAGTGGACATCCTTGCTTTGTTCCTAATCTTAGTGGGGATCTTCTCAGCTTTTCACTGTTGAGAACGATGTTAGGAATGGGTTTGTCATAGATGACCTTTATTATGTTGAGATAGATTCCCTCTATGCTCACCTCCTGGATGGTTTTTATCATAAATGGCTGTTGGATTTTATCAAAAGCTTTTTCTGCATCTATTGAGATGGACATATATTTTTATTCTTCAATCTGTTAATGTGTATCACACTGATTGATTTGTGGATATTGAAAAATCCTTGCATCCCTCTGATAAATTTCACTTGATCATGGACCATGATCATTTTAATGTATTGTTGATTTTGATTTGCTAGTATTTTATTGAGAATTTTTTTGTATCTATATTCATCAGTAATATTGGCTTATAATTTCCTCTTTTTGTGGCATACTTGTCTGGTTTAGGTATTAGGGTGATTATGGCCTCATAGAATGAGTTTGGAGGTGTTCCTTCCTCTGCAATTTATTGTAATACTTTCAGGAGGATAGTTATTAACTCCTCCCTAAATGTTTGACAGAATTCACTTGTGAAGCCATCAGGCCTTGAACTTTTGTTTGTTTAAAGTTTAAACTTGTACTTTAATTTGTTGTAAAGCTAGTTTAGTGGTGTTCAATTAGCTTAGCTTTTGCTTGTCTGTAAAGCTTTTGATTTCTTCATTGAATCTGAATAAGACCCTTGCTGGGTAGAGTATTCTTGTTTGGAGGTTTTTTCCTTTTGTAGCTTAAGTATTTTGTGCCACTCCTTTCTGGCCTGCAGAGTTTCTGCTGAAAAATTAACTTATGACCTCATTAGGGTTCTCTTGTATGTTATTTGTTGCTTTTCCTTAGCTGCTTTCAATATTTTCTTTAATTTTTGTCATTTTGATTAATATATGTCTTGGGGTGTTCCTCCTTGGGTTAGTTCTATGTAGTACTTGTACTTCCGGGACTTGAGTGATTCCCTTCCCATGTTAGGAAAGTTTCTGGCTATTATCTCTTCAAATATTTTCTTTGGACCTTTCTTCTCATTCTGGCACTTCTATAATGTGAATGTTGGTGCATTTAGACTGTCCTCATTTTTTAAAATTTTTTATTATAGTTGATTTACAATGTTCTTCAATTTCTGCTGTACAGCAAAGTAACCCAGTCACACATATATTCTTTTTTTCATACTATCTTCCATCACGTTCTAACCCAAGAGATTGGACATATTTCACTGTGCTGTATAGTATGTTCTCATTTCTTTTCATTCTTTTTTTTCCTTATTCTGTTCTATGTCAGTAATTACCACCTTACTTATTCATTCTTCTGCCTCCTATATTCTGTCATTGGTTCCTTCTAGAGATTTTTTCATTTCTGTTATTGTGTTTTTCATCTCTGCTTGTTTAATCTTTAAATTGATTTCTCAGTTTTCCAGTTTTTTCCAAGATCTTGGACCATTGTTACTATCATTACTCTAAAGTCTTTTTCATGGAGGTTGCTTATCCCCAGTTTTAGCTGTTTTTCTGGAGTTTTGTCTGGTTCATATTTCTTTGCTTTTCACTTTGTATAGCTTTTTGTTAGGCCTCCTTTTTTGGAGGCTACAATGTTGTAGCTTCTCTTGCTTCTGGTGTCTGCCTCCTTCTGAGTGAAGTTGATACAGGGGCTTGTAGCTGGCTTCCTGATGGGAGGGTACAGGTGCCTGCCCACTGTAAGTGTAGCTGATTCTTGTCCCTCTGATGGGTGGGGCTTTGTCTCTGGGGTTATTCGAGGTGGCTGTGTGACTAGGAGGACTTTAGGTAGCCTGTTTGATGATGGGAGGGCTGTGTTCCCACTCTATTTATTGTTTGGTCTGGGGCTTCTTAGCCCTGATGGATCAGGCCAGATTTTTCCAAAATGGCAGCCTCCAGGGGAACTCACACTGATTATTCCCTGGGACCTCTGCCTCCAACATCCTGCCCCCAGTGAGTCACAGTCACTTTCCCAAGAGACCTCTAAGACCCACAAGTAGATCTGACCCAGATTCTTATAAAGTACCTGATTTGCCCTAGGGCCCACTTCATATTGAACCCTGTGTGCACCTTCCATGAGTGGAGTCTCTGTTTTCTCCAATCCTGTGCTCAAGCTCCTGTGCTCAAGACCTGCTGGGCTTCATTGCCAAATGCTCCAGGGGCTCCTCTTCCCAATGCCAGATCCCCAGGGTGGAGAATCTGATGTGGGATTTGGAACTCTCACTCCTGTGGGAAAGCCTCTGCGACATAGTTATTTTCCTCTCTATGGGTCAGTCGCCCACCCGGCAAGTATGAGATTGCTTATATCATGAAGGCACCCCTCCTACCATATCGATGTGGCTTCTTCCTTGTCCTTGAATATAGGATATCTTTTATAGTAGTTTCCAGTCTATGTTGTTGATAGCTGTTCAGCAGTTAGTTGTAACTTTGGTTATTCATGAGATGAGGTGAGCTCAAGTCCTTCAACTCTGCCATCTTGTTTCTGAATCTGGTCAATATTCTATAACTTTTATAAGTATAATTTGCATATTTATAACAGTCCCCACAGCCAAATATTTACTTCATTTAGCTCAAATTCCTTTTTAAACTTATTTTTTTTGGTTATTCTAACTTTATGATTTATTTTTATTTCTAAATGTTATCAGAATATAGTTGATTTACAAACTTGTATTAAATTCAAGTTACAGCAAAGTGAATCAGCTATACACATACATATATCCACTCTTTTTTTCCCATATAGGTTGTCACAGAACACTGAGTAACCTCCTTGTTCCACACAGCAGGTCTTTGTTAGTTACCTATTTTATATATATTAGTGTGTATATGTTAACCCAATCCTCCTAATTCATCCCTCCTCTATGGTTTGTCCTTCAGTAACCACAAATTCAATCTCAAAATCTGTGATTTTAAGTGGTGTAAAAACTGGTCTGTAATTCCTGTATAATTAAAAAGCCTTCTGATCTAACACCAAAGAGTCCAGGACTTGAGCCTGTTTGAAAGAATTTTAGCCTGGAAGACTCAAGTTTTAGAAAAATAAGGTAAAATTCTAGAAGTAATGTCAAAGACTGTTATGGCATGAGCAGTTTTCACATACTGTGTGAATTAGATTGGAGGTGAAGAATAAAAAGAGGGAGTAAGAAAGCTAAAAATGGACACAGTAGGTGCAACTTAGCATTTACAATTTCAGAATTAGTAAGGCCTCCCTACAGCTCTGCTGAATCTTTGCATTTAATACTTTTCCGTTAGCCTTTCCAGTGGAGCTAAGAACAAAACAAAACAGAATAACATGCTCTCCAAAACTAAACAGCTGTCTCTAAGATCAGAAAGCATTGGAAAAGACCCTAAAGAGTTATCTAATCCCTGAGGAAGATCTCGTATAAATGGAAAAGTGCTCAGAACAGAAACCTTGGAAATTTCAGGGAGTGGGATTTTATTGTCAGAACTTTCAATAAAAGTGCAGCCACAGATCCTGAGAGCATTAAATAAAAATTACCAACAAGCTGTCTTACCTGTGTGCACTCCACTGAAATGAAGGGCAAACATGAGCAAGTCACGCTTGTACATCAGTCAAAACTCTGACAGCTGCCCTGTGAAGTTTGACGAGCTGCCATGTGCTCGACTACCTAAGATATTCTTAACTGAACCATAAAAAGACAAATAAATTAGTAATCTTATCCCTCCTGTCAATGTCCTTTTTCATGAACTTCTCAAGCTGTTGGTTAACATTGTCTGGGATGATTTATCAATATATTCTTAGCTTTCTTATATAAGACAGATACACTTGATTTTTTTCCAAATGTTTTTTGAACTGATTTAAGAAAATGATACAGATATTGCCAGTTTCTGGACCTCTCTTTTTACTCCCTGCTCTGCCTCCTCTCATTAGAAAATCAAACCAATAAGATTAACATAATCTTTCTTTGAATTGACTGATCTTTTTAAATAGATCCCATGATAGACATGTGTAAAAATCAATAACAGGCTCCTCATTTATCAAAGCTAATGACTAAACTCATTTTGAAGTTCAATAGTGGTTACTGAAGAGTGGCCACACATTATATATCTAATCCTATAGGTATTTCCACTCATTCTGCGGAACAGAGAAAAGGGAGGCTTTGTTGCTTGAGGCACAATAGAAAAGCTTGCATCTCCCTCTTATTTGTGTATGTTCATTTTTTTCTTCTAAAGCATGTCTATGTCTTGATTGTTCAAGCTAATATGTTAAAGAAAGTAAATGAAGAATCAGTCCTACAATTTGTAACACCTTCCCCCTTTTATAACCAATTCGATCGTAAGCTCCTTCAATTATAATCTTAACTCCTTGAGGTTATGGGCCATGTCTTACATATTTTTAATATCCCCAGAGAGACTAACATAGCACTTGGGTCACAGGTTAGCAAAAAATAAAGATTTGGTTGAATTAAACAGAATGAAATTATCCAATATCTTGGTCCACGGCACAGCAGTTATCTCTTATCCAGTATAAAAAGCAAAAGATGAGCTTTCTAGCAGACTCTTTTTTAATTGATGCCATGCATCACATGGTGGTTAAGTGTTAGTTTCTGAGGTGTTCTTGCTACCTTCCACAAAACTTTTTCCTGAAATTGCAAAAGGGTGAAAACTGACAAGTTTTAACATAACGCCATCCTCTCTTTTAAATATCCTCTGATTACAGGCGTATGCCAGCAACAAAACATCCTAAAATCCAGAAGATATATGTGGATGAAACCCAGGTATCCCCTAATGAATTGAGATTTGATTTTTCAGGTATTATTAATAAAGCAATATCTTATACCTGCATAATGCTTTATGCTTTACATTGCTTCTTCACAAACACCATCTCATTTTCCAACCCCCTATCAGGAACTCCTTAACTATTTCTATCATTTTCCTAGAAATTCCAAATTGTGGTTTACTGTTCTGCATTCCTTATTTTATCAGCGAGTTACCTTTTTCCTGGGCTCCTATCCATATATTGTATTGCATGCCCACTGGACACAGCTATCTCATGGAATCAATAGGTCAGATACAATTTGAAACTCCCTAGGTAATGGATTTTAAAAACTGCTTGAGGGTGGGGGAGAGAGACAGGAGGAAAAGGAATCCACAGAAACAATAACTGAAGTGGAGTGATACATTCATGATGGGAGCTGGAGAACTCCTGTTCTTTCTAATAGCTTCTCAGGGGAGAAGCCGCCCTTTTCCAGAAGGAGGTGTCCTGGGAATAGCAAAGCCACTGCCATTCCATTCTTTTGATGAACAAAACCTTATCAGTGCAATTCCCCTGAAGAGGTGAATAGAGAAGGAAGGAGTTTAAAGACTTTTGAAAAATATAGGTTGCAAGGAGAGGAAAGCCCAGCACTTGGCTGGTTCATTTGGAATCTCTCTTGTGAAGGGGATGGTATTCTGCCAAATTTAGGAACCTCTCAGAGCTCACAGATCCTGACAGCTGAGCTTGTGCATGAGTTTGTTCTTGCCAGGGGAGAGAGTGAGCAATGAAGTGAAAAGGAAGTTGAATGAATTAAATACAAAGTATAAAAATAAAAACAAAAAAAAAGGCTTGCCTCCAACGTAAATATCACAATGTGATAGTATTTTCAATTGCAGCTGTGCAATGAGGATGTCAAAGCATCAGTCATTAAATAGTAAGTAGCATAAATCATTTTGACCTAATAAGACACAGACATCTTGCAGTTTCTAATTATTTTAGAAGCTCAAACTATTGCATGGCTTTGTCTCATTGCTACAAGAGTAGGAGGTTGGAAAAAAGCAAAAAATCAGGTGAAATTTAAACCATCTCACATCTGGACTTTGTGGCACTTACAAGGCAAAATAGCTTCTCTACCCCATTTTTGGACTCCTCGGTGCCTTAATTATCTGGTGGCAGAGGAAGAACAGACTAAAGCCGTTTCATGTCTGACAATAAGCTGCTATGGGGTACCAAAAACTCTGGGTTCTTAATGAAAAGCATTTTGGCATTAGTAATGCTTCTCATGTATGCTGTACTTTTTTAAATATATTGATTTTTTTCCTTTACGTGGCTTTATCCAACAAGGATCTGCTTCCTGCTCACAGCTCTTGGTCACTGAGAGGCAGTGGGGGACTCTGCTCTTTGTAGTGACATAGAGCCCAAGACTACCAAGTCAAGGGAAAGAGGTAAGGTGACTCACATGCTACCTGCTATTTAATGTTTCACTTGGAAGTGACACATGTTCAGCTTACATTTTGGATACTAAAGTACAATCACAGCTACCTTTTTAAGAGCCTAGTAAGGTATTATTCATGTACTATAAAATTTACCCATTTCAAGTACTTGATGATTTTTAGTAAGTTTACAGAGTTGTGCAACTTCTACCTCAATCCAACTTTAGGACATTTTCCTCAAACCTCCCCAAAGATCCTGCATGCTCATTTGCCCTCTATCTTCATTCCCACCCCAGGCAACCGATGCTCTCTTTTCAGTTGCCATAAATTTGCTTTTTCTAGGCATTTAAGATAAACAGAATCATAAAATATATGACATTTTTCATCTGGCTTCTTTCACTTAGTGTAAGGTGTTTGAGGTTCATTCGCACAGCTTGTATCAGTAGTTGTTCTTTTTTATTGCTGACTAGTATCCTGTTGTACTGATATTTTACATTGTGTGTATTCTTTCACCTGTAGATGAACATTTGGAACATTCCCCCTTTTTAACTATCATGACTAACACTGGTATATTTGCATAAAAATTATTGTGTGGAAATATTTCCCTTTTAAGAAGAAGTATTTAATACCGTAATAAGGTAGAGACATTTTTATTTTCCATTAATTCCTTTTGAGGAGACCATAGGTTTTGAGAGATGTGTAAATAAGGGTTAGGCTAGGAGTCTCTTTATACTCCCCACTTTAAATCCACTGTTGCCTGAATCAAGACTTCCCATACTTAAATTAAAAAAAAATAGATTTCCCATACAGAAATGGAAGTCAGGGAATCTGAACATTTTCGCTGGGAAGAGTCTGAGGGCAGTAATACTAGATAAAGGATAGTTGAAAATAAAATTGGACGAGGAAGGCAACCATAGCTAAGATGGAAATTTCTCACGGAATATGCACTGTGATATGCATATTATACAACTAACTCTGTCATACTTAGAAAATCTTTGGTAGCACTCTACTTTGTGGAGAATAGATTCTTGGGAAGGAACTCCAATGGGAGCTGACTTTTACATCTGGGTGAATAGAGTGGGCATTTTGGGTTATGTACCAAAAATCAGTAGTCTATTATTCTCCTTTGATGACAATATTCAGATTTTGTTCTGGTATCCATCCTACGATCACAGTTCTTGTACTTGAGGAAAGGTAACTCCACCCATATAGTGCATTCTGTTTTCCTCATAGCCAAGGCTTCAGTGTTAGCATGCAACCTTAGCTGGTTCAATCAGGTTGAAGTTTAGGGATGCTGCTGAAATTTTAAGAGAAAAACTCTCTTGCATGGACTCCAATGTAGAAGAATGCAGCTTTGGTTGCATCCTATGACCACAAGGGAGCCAGGTTCAAATGAAGATTACACGTGAATGGCAGAGTGCAGGGGTAACAATGTTGGGGCATTGAATTGACCTTAGCTCTTAGAATTTCATTTTCAAGATAGGTAATTCCATAAAGCCCTTTTAATATTTAAGTGCCTTTATAGTTTGAGTTGGAATTTATATATCTTGCAATATAAAGATTCCAAACTCTATTTGGAGTAAAACTACACACAGTACAAGGTTGTAGGAGGTAGAAGTCCTGGGACTCTGAGATTATAAATCTTAGGAAATTATCACAGACTGTGGAATTGTCTGGACCCTGAACCAATTACACCCTGAAATCCAAAGGGCAAGAAGGACCCAACTGATAAATAGGTTACATTCATTTGTTTCCCATAGTGTTTTTGGAACTAATATGCAGTGGACAATAAAGAACTAGAAGTACTTTGACCCATCTTGGTGATACCTGGGGAGTTGTACCCTTTGATCCTGGATAACAGTAGGGACCTTTTAAATGGAGAAAATCAGAATGTTCCCTAGCAAAAACATGTGTTTTGTTTCCCTCCCCAACTCTGTGACTAAATGAATCTCCTTGTCCTCTGTTTATTGAGAGATCCTATGTACACATCTATGACAGTACTTAACACCTGCACACATCATGTGTTTACTTATTACTCAGCTGGCCTGGGAATCCCTGAGGACAAAAATAATGCTATTACTCTGTCTATTTTTAGCACCTAGCACAGCACTAGAACAGCAATGGGATACTCAGTAAACTTATTCAACAAAATCAGTCTACAGGCTTATATTTTCCCTTCAAAACCATAGTCTTTCTTACAAGGGATAGCGTCATTTCATAGTGGAAAGAGAAACAATACAAAAAGTTGTAATTTGGCAAGTCAATGTATTTCTACTATAGCTAGTAAGTAGAAAACCCAAATAAATATCTGAAAAACATGTTTGGAATCATCAGGGAGTTTCTAGGGAGTTCATAACTGGAGGGGTCAAAAGCTGAGATAAAAGGAGAGTTCACTGAAGTTATTCCAATAGTCTGCTTACTACTTTCCTCCTTATGACATATGCCAGTTCCTAGACAGTACAGGACAGAAGGCTGAGAAGACAGAAAAAAGTAACTGCTAAGAGGAGATGTAGGAACAAATATTTCACAATTATTAGTAGTTAAATCTATAAGACAAACATAATTCTAAATTTTTATGCATCTAATAACAGTATAATACACACATAGGCAAGATTCCATAGTAAAATAAAAGAGGAACATTTTATAATGATTAAGAATTCAATCTATAAGGCAAAGATAATTCTAAATTTTTATACATCTTTATAATATAACTTCAAAATATACAGGAAAAAAAGTAAAAGGAGAAATAGAAAAATCTACAAGCCTATTAGGAGATTATCAGTAACTGATAATGTGTGAAGAATCCATAGATTCTAGAAAATAAAATAATAGAAATCATAGAATTAACCTGATTGACATCTTATAGGGCATTCCTGAACAATGAGAGAAGATACATTCTTTTCAAGGGTACATGGAACTTTAACCAAAATTGAGCATATGTCTGGCTAAGTCTTCAAAAAATGTCTTAATTAAAATTAGAAAGAACATGTTTTCTGACCATAGGGCAATATATTGGGTTGCTTCAGAGGGAATTCGATTGGAGTACACTCAATGTTGGTCACCACAGCAGTGGCTAACACTAGAAACGGTTGAAGCAGGCTTGGGCTTTTCTATATGCAAGCCATTTTAGGTGTTGGAGGGGAATATTTCTATTTTTACATGTCAATTAATGGAAAAGGTTAGAAAAGTTGGACTAATCAAAAAGAACATCACACACACACACACCCTTAAAACAATGAGAGAGCAGAGTTTAGAATGCCCACCAAATCTCATGTATTCTATCACTCAGGTTTACCCTATTATTCAGGTTAACCCTCCATTACTCCACTTAAAGACTGTAAATGAGACTCCAGGATCTAAACTATGTGCGTATTAATAGAACTAGTTCCAGATTCTTTTACTTAGTTCTGCCTGAAAAAAAAAAAGTGTTTGCCTTCTCACCCCTGGAGACTTGGAGGATATATTTTGAAAGATACGGGAAAAAAACCTAAATGTTACTAATTTCAAGTATGGAATATGCAAGTCTTCATTCTAGCTACATTTAATCAAATAACTTAATGGGGACCTGAGATTTCCCACAGAGCCCATACAACTCTGTTTCCCAAATATCAGCTGCAAAATGAGTAATTTAAAACACAAGATAAAAGAGCTGAACTAAAGGAATGTTGAACATGAGGGAAAACAGAGAGAAGCTGGTAAGAAATTTTGGGGGGAGAGGAGGGATAAGGGAAAATTTCATTTTAACTGAATCCTAGAAGCTGATTGGGATTTTACAGATGGACCTGGGCATATAAAGGGAAAGACACTGGCCACAAACAAGGGCACAGGTGTTTGGATATTTATAACACACTCAAGGAATGATGAGTCAGTGACTTGTCCACTGTGGGTACAGCTTAGAGTGAATGAGAGGAAGGAAATGAGAAGAAAGAGATGTTGGGTGTAGGTGTGATATAACCCGTTAATCTGTTTGGATGTTAGCCTGCCTATAAACAGAGTCAATAAAGGTTTTTAAGTGGGGAAGAATCATGACCGAAGCAAAAATTTCTGGCAATAATTCTGGTCAAATTAAAGGACGGTAGAGTGAGGAGAAATGAGAATCATGGTTTCTTGTGGGTATGTTTCAGAAAATACATAAGGGTTTAAATATGGGCAGTGACAGTGGAAATTAGCAGAATGGGGGTTATTTGGGATCAAAGACATTTCCAAGGTACTACTAAAGAATTTGGTTAGGATGAGTGAATGAAAAAAGTCAAGAAAAATGTAGTATGGCCTCCAGGGTGGTAGGTGATATCATTAGTCCACGTGGAGAATTCAAGAAAAGCGTGAAGCCTGAAAAGGAGGTACAAGAAAGAAGTCTTGAAACCGTGTGGTTACAACTGAGATGTTTTTTAGAGAATAATGGAATGATTTCTTCTAGGCAATTTTTCTCCCAAGCTTAAGCAGTAATCATTATAATGACTTTAATATTATATGAGGTTTATATTGGGATCTACATAGAGTTTTTAAAAGATCTGGAAATGACAATAGACTCAGGATGGTAGAATGGAAAAGCCACTAGCTTCTAAATCAGAAGTCATAGTCTTTATCAGTCACCTGGTTGACCTTGGACAACAACTCAATTTACATAAATATCCATTTTGTAATTTGTGAAAAGAGTAAGAATGCTTTCTCTTCACTCCTCCCACTGTGTGTGAGGATCAAGTGAGTGATGAAATTTTAGTGAAAACTGAAAAGTACTGCATAAGTGACTTAGCATTATATTGTGCTGTTAGTTTGAAAATTAAAAATAAAAACTCTCTTTTTTTTCTTTTTTACGGCCACACCTACAGCATATGGAAGTTCTCGGGCTAGGGGTCGAGTCAGAGCTGCAACTGCCAGTCTATACCACAGCCACAGCAACTCAGGATCTGAGCTCTATCTGCGACCTAGACAGATGACAATGTCGGAAACTTAACCCACTGAGCAGGGCCAGGGATCAAACCCGCATCGTCACGGAGACTATGCCTTAACCTGTTGAGCCACAATGGGAACTTCTAAAAGTAAAAATTCTTGATAAAAAGAATTTCTCAAAATATTTGCAGAGAAAGGGATTTTAAAGTCTGTTGTAGGCTTTGGTCACAGTGGGAGTTCTCCCTTCTTCCCTCTCTCAATATCACCACCCCTCCTTTGTAATTCTTGAGTATAGAAAATCTTCCCCTTGCTCAAATATTAAATCTATGAGGCTACAAGTGTAACATTACACATGGTATACATTATAAAAACAAATCCTGAAAGATTTGTCTGGGGCAAAATAAAAGAAACTGAAAAATTGAAGATGTCAGGCATTTTTACGTAATACAAGATATTCCCATTATTTCTTTTCCTTTTAATAAAGTTCACACTTAGTTGCTCTCTTGAAAACCAATTCTTTCTAAAGCTTCTCTCTTCATCTTTAATATGACTCTTCTCTGAAGCTCTCATTTCTATCCAGGCAACATTATTACATATCTTACAAAATCGAACATTAGAGATTAATTACATGTGAAGTACATCTGAAGGCTCTGGGGTTTCTCTGAGTAGCAGTGAAGCCTACCCACTGGTGTCATAAATGCTGCGTAAATTTAATTAAAATGTAGCTATTTCATGAGTCTGCTATGCAAGTAGGGCCTCTGGTCTTCTGCTAGAAAAAAAAGTGTTTGAAAGGAACAAAATCCTCTGTGGTGAGTGATAGGCAGCTTGAACAGCTGAGCAGAGGACGGAGAAAGCTGACAAAGAGATGGAGATGGTTCCCTAGGGAAGAGTCACTCTTTCCAAGTTCACCAAGCCTTTTTCCAATTGCTTTAAGTCAGAGAAAATCCCAAATGTGCTTTTCAGTCCTTTTGGCTGTTAATTCAGAAAGCCATGGGGGCTTGTAAGCACACACTAGACTACTCCATGGTGATTCATTTGACATTTCCTTCTCCCAAATGACTAAAGGGGCCTTTCCACACTTACTTCTCCCTGGCATGTCCCCAATACTGAATAATCTTGAATAGCTGAATGGGTTAAATTCAATACCAACAGTCTAACCAGGAGACCCATCCACACAGCTTCTAAGCCTCACTATATACATCTGTGAGGAATGGGCCAGGGGTTTAGCGCCCCTGGGAGGATAGCTTTCTCTTAAAGCCCCAGTGAATTTAGTTGTCTCTATTTTGTATACAAGAAGTAGTCATAGTGTGATCTGAAAATGGAAAGCAGACATTATGGGGGTTCCCACGGCAGATTAGCATCACTGTAGCAGCTCAGGTCACTGCTGAGGTACGAGTTCAACCCATGGCCAGTGCAGTGGGTTAAGGAACCAGCATTGCCACAGCCTTCATATAGGTCACAGCTGTGACTCAGATTCAATCCCTTGCCCAAGAACTTCCATATGCCTCAGGTGAAGTCAGGAAAAAAAAAAAAAGCAAATATTCTAGAAAATACTTCCTTAAAAGTAGCACAGGACCTGTGCTAATATATTTGGAGGAAGTGTATAATAACAGTAATAATAATTGCTAGCATTTATTTCATGTTACTGTGTGCCAGGTATGAATGTCACATTTCTAATCCTCACACCAATCCTTGAAAAAACATACCACCATACATTTCTAGCCCTCACAGCAATCCCTGAAAGAACATACCACCATACAGTAGTAAGAAGAATTTTGAAGAAAGACAAATGGTTTACACAGCTACTGGCTCAGCTACTTTTTGGCTCTCTGAATCTCAGTTTCTTTATCTATAAACTAATATTTGGCTGGTAAGCTCTAAGTGATGCTTAAATGGTTGCACATATGTGTGTACACATCATATATTCACACACACACACCCTTCCCTAACATATTATCTGGCACACAGTGACAATGGGAATTCCATAATATTAGTTTCCATCTTCAGTAAGATTATTTGGGTCTCAATATTACTTTTTAAAAATCCTCTAAGGATGGGTATTTGGAGATTTATTTTGCCTTTTTTTTCTTAAGGACCACCCTTGCGGTGTATAGACGTTCTCAGGTTAGGGGTCGATCAGAGCTGTAGCCACTGGCCTATACCACAGTCACAGCAATACCACATCCAAGCTGTGTCTGGGACCCACACTGCAGCTCATGGCAAGACCAGATCCTTAAACCACTGAGGAAGGCCAGGGATCAAACCTGCATCCTCATGGATGCTAATCAGATTCGTTTTCTGCTGAGCCAGGACAGGAACTCCAGATTTGGAGATTTTGTGATTTCTCCACTGGTAGTAGCTTCTACCAGTGTTTAATTAACTTCATAATATAGTGTCTTATTCTATCAAGTATAAAAATATACATAATGTGAAAGGAACTGTTGTCCTATGCTAGATTAAGTCAGTGCTTATTTCTCTTGACATGCTTAGAGAAACATAGGTTTACCCTGCATTAAAACATTTCTTTATTCAAGCTTCCTTGGTGTATATGGGTAAATATAGGGAATGGGTGGAGGAAATGAATGTCAACATTTAACCAGGTCAAGGGTTCTAGTTCAAGTTTACATGTAGAAAGATTTTGAACCCATCTACTCTCACAGACATACTGAACCTCCAACTACATATGGAAAAGCTTCCTCTGGAAAAACCTAAAAACTCTCTAAGCAAACCCTACACATTGGGCACAAGAGGGAAAAAAACCCACACTGAAGTGAGTGGGGGAGCTTATACACAATCTCACCATAAAACCCAACACTGGCTGTAGTGACCCATAACCTAGAGGGAACTCAAAACCCAGAGTTTCTGAGAAGCAAGGGATTTGAATCCCATATCAGGCACCCCAACTTCTAAGCCTAGCACCTGAGAATTGAGCTCCCCAAGAGTCTAGATTTGGAAACAAAGAGAGATTACATCCATAATACCCACAGCCGGGCAAACTGAGAAATGGCTCTGAAAGGGTCCCATGTGCTCTGACTTCCTCTGGAGCCCAGCACAGAAGCAACCATTGAGAGGTGCCCAGACTTCATGTGGAAGAGGCCTGTTTGATTATCATAAAGCACTGGCCTGGCAGGCAGGCAGCCAATTTAGAACATACCCAGGGCCCTGCTGTGAATCCTCTGGGGATGGAGGCTGGCAGGCACCATCTTGGTCCTCTCCCTCTGCTCTCTAGTACCTCTCATAAATGAGCTTGTGCTCTCCTCTGACACCTCAGTTTTTGTGGCTTCCACTGGGGACACTCCTGGATGACCTGGGTCTGGTGGCCAATGGAGCTGATACTTGCAAATCCCACAGGGTGGTAACCAATGGAAGAAGAAGTTAAATGACAACCCCCTCCCTTCCCCCAGGGCACAGTAAGAGGTAACAGACCCAAGACCCCAGTCTTTTTGTGAAAGAGGCCTTCTCACTTATCTCCATAGCAGTGGCCTGGGCAGAAGGTTTCTAATTAAACCCACTTCTAAGGACTGACTGTAATCCTTTGCAGAGTCTTCCAAGGCAGACACTATCTGTGCATCTCCAACCGCTGGACTCCAGAGAACTGGGAATGAGAGGGTGGGGGTTACATGCCTTTAGGTGGGCTTGCATTCCTGGGTCCTGTGGGGCTATAACAATCTAAGAGAGAACTCTTAGCCAGCTATTTCCCCTCCAGCACTCTACAGTCAGCTGACTGAAACATACCCCAGTACTTCTATGAAAGAGGTCTATTTGCTTCTCCTAGAGCTTTAACATTAAGGTCAGGATTCTGTCTTGATGCACATCTTTGGGCCTGAAGAGGAGTACTCTGGGGACAGAGGTCAGAGAGTCTGTCCTTGTACCCTCGGCCTCCTTCAGCTACTTGGTGTCTCCCCAAAGAGAACTCATAATATTGCAGGGCAATGTATACAAATGTCCAATTATTATGCTCTACATCTGAAACTAATATAATGTTATACATCAATGATACCTCAAAAAAATTAAAATTAGTACAAAACCATTTAACTACATAGGTCCTACCATAAATTCCCTTTTGATCAGAATTCTGTGGTCCAGGATATTTTTTTTCCCTTTCTTCTCATAGTTATCATTCTCAATTCTGGGAAGTCTGCATAGTCTCCTTTGTCCTTATTCATATATATAAGACATAGAGAGAAACTCTGATTCCATGGAAGGTCAGGAGCTGTCCAAATTCTGAAGAGTCTGGAGTGGGGACTGAAAGGTATGGGCAAGGTTGGAAAGAGGAGGTGAGGTAGAATTTCTTTGTTTAAACTACAGCTATTGACATAGTTGTGGAAAATGATCAAATTCCTCAGAATTATTCTCTATAGTTCTTAATATTCCATTCTTGGATATCACATTTCTCAAACTTTTACTGGCCTCATTTACTCTATTGGGACCATTCCTAAGTTATCCATACCTTAAAATTGGGGAAGGTATTTTTAGAACATCTAAGTCAACAGTGAATATTAGGGCCTTTGATTTATTTTTAGGATGACATATTTGGGACACAGAAAAGATTATAGTTACAGCTTTTCCTAAGTGAATTTGAAAACTCTAAATTGAGACTCTTTCAGTGCAATTTAGTATATGCAGAAAGGTACAAAAAATCAGATCTTCCTTTCTCCTCCCCAAAAGACTTATGTGTAGAAAAAATTAAAAGGACACAAACAAAATAAAGTGTCCAAACAAAATGTTTTCCATGAACCTGTATAACTATAATTTTCCATTAGGGGCCATTCCTTCCATTTAAATAGGAATTCAAAAATGCATAATCTAATTTTTTTAATTATATGATTTCATTTAAAATAAAAGGTAATAAACATCCAGCTGCCATAGCACAGTAAATTTATACTTTGTGGTATTCCCCTGCCTAAACACATAAATGACAGATAAAATACAAACTTAGAGCACCAAAATACATAGCCAGACTAAAAAGCAAAATAATTTTGCAAAGTGAAAATAAAAAAAAAAATTCAAATTAGTGAAAGGGTCTGAATCCACAAACTTGCTGTCCTCCAGTGTAAGAATCAGGTAATGATGAGCAGAATTTAAAATTCTATATAATAAACAAGACTGCTTAAAGACAAGAATCTCTAGATCATGAAACTGGACTGGAAAAAAGTTGCTGAACACTCCTTACAGCTAAGTCTTTTAGCAAGCTGCAGGCTGGAAGCAAGAAAATATACAAATTCTTACAACAAGGCAGTGGTCAGAAAAGCCTAGCAGCCCACTGACTGACACTACATGATCCCCAACATCCTGAGGGACAGATGATCTTAAAGGTCACCATATGTTCTTAGATGCATATGGGCTAAGGATGGAAGGCTGGATAAATTCTTTGCTGAAATATCTAATACATAGATAAAGGCAGAGAATAAAAAACAAATGAAATTCTTCTGACAAGCCAAATACCAACAGGAGAGGATCTAATGCTGTTAACACTCTTGGTATTTTGCCTTTATCTCCTTGTTCTCAGAACTTGAGTGCACACTGATC
The DNA here is from genome assembly GCA_004024745.2 of Catagonus wagneri. Classification (NCBI taxonomy): domain Eukaryota; kingdom Metazoa; phylum Chordata; class Mammalia; order Artiodactyla; family Tayassuidae; genus Catagonus; species Catagonus wagneri. The sequence continues at coordinate 3,483,820 of PVHT020001750.1, forward strand.
CAATACCTGCATTTCTCTGTTTTAGTTTTCCTATAGTCACTTGAAGACTGCTTTGCCCACTTGGTCTGACATACTAAAAGGGATGGAGAATGAATGCCTTTGGGGCACATCCTCACATTGACAAATGGAAATTTATGCATAAACATTCTCATGACCTCTGGGTGGATAAGTTTCAGAGGTCCATTCTACACTAACTCCCAAAGTTTTCCTAGTAGAAGTGACCTCTAGTTACACAAGAGATAGTGGACTTGGTGATGCATAATTTTATTGCCTTTTTTGCTTCGTATCTCCCTTCTCCATTCGTCTATTGGTGTTTCTTTGCTTCCCAAATGAACTAGTTGCACTCAAATTCTTTTCTCAAGGTCTGCTCCGTGGAGAACCTAAACTAAGGTGGGTGCTGAGAAAGACAGCCAAAAACATCAGCAGAAGAAACATTAGTTGTCTCAAGGAGAAGTTTATATGATGAAACAGTCTAATAAAACTTTTTTTTTTATTTCTTTACATTATACCCAGCTGTACAGCGTGGTGACAGGGTTACACATCACAAGTGGTTAGACATAGTTCCCAGTGGTATACAGTGGTATCTTCTTGCTTTTCCAGCCCAGAGGCAACAATCTACAGCTATTAACCCCAGACCCCCCTACCATCCCATTCCCTCCCCCACCCTTTTGGCAACCACAAGTCTGTTCTCCAAGTCCATGATTTTCTTTCTGCATAAAGGTTCATTTGTGCAGTATGTTAGATTCCAGTTATTAGTGATATCATATGGTATCTGCCTTTCTCCTTCTGACTTACTTCAGTCAGTATGAGGGTCTCTAACTCCATCCATGTTGCTGCAAATGACATTATTTTATTCTTTTTTTGGCTGAGTAGTATTCCATTGTGTATATATACCACATCTTTCTAATCCAATCATCTGTCGATGGGCAATTAGGTTGTTTCCATGTCTTGGCTATTGTGAATAGTGCTGCAATGAACATGCGTGTGCAGGTGTCCTTTTCAAGAAAATTTTTGTCCGGATATATGCCAAAGAGTGGGATTGCTGGGTCATATGTAGTTCTATGTATAGTTTTCTAAGGTACCTCCATACTGTTTTCCATAGTGGTTGTACCAGCTTACTTTAAAGTAAATATGTTTAGCAACAAAATATAAAGTATAATTTCTATTTTAAAAAGCAATAGCTTATGAAACAAAAAAGCAGAAATGAAGCAAGGCTAACAAGATATGAAACAAATCCAATTACAAATCTTGGAAAGGAGACATACAGTCTTCAAAATCAAACACTAGTCCAAAACTTGGACTAGACAAAACTGGGGAATAAATTAGTGAATTAAAAGAGAAATTCAACCAGAATGCAGCAGGCAAAATAAAAAAAATAAAAGAAAATAAAGGTAGGTGGAGTGGGAGATAATAAAGCAGTGGAGACTAGACTGTGAATTGTGCAGTCCTAGCTTTTACCACATTATAGTTCCAAAAGAAGAGAATGGAAGAAATGACATAGAAGAAAATTCTGAAGAAATGAGAATTTCCCAAGTGTCCTAAGGTCAAAAGTAAACTCAAAGTAACAATCAGGATAAATATGTGTATAAAAATCCAAAATAAACTTAGACACAGCTAAGGTAAATTGCAGAATGATACACACAATTATTTTAGAAGCTAGTAGACAGGATACGCTACAAAGGTAAGGTATTTGAACTGACAGGTCTCTCATCAAATAATAGAGTGCAGATGATAATGTAGAAATATCAAAATGTTGAGAGTACTAATTATTTAATACCATAAAGAAAGAAGTACATGCAAAGGCCATGAATGGATAGCACTAGCAAGATATGATATAGAGGTATAAGTCTATGGAAAAAAAATTACAATCTTTGAGACATCAGTAAATGTGTTCTCCCCAAAGCCCATTATTCCATAGAGACTTGGGTCAAACAGTTCTTGAAGAACCATGGAAAGTATTCTAGGAGACATACACCATCTCTTTATGTTCTTACATATTTCTTAGGAAGTTGTATTAGAAGGGGTTGGTGACAGAGAACAACCTGTCAACTCCATACCAATGGGAACTTCCTGGCTGGAATGTGGCTTTGTTAGAAAGAAGCTCTTTTCAAGTTCATCTAGACACTGCTTTTTCTTCTGTTGTATCAACTTTGCTGAGCTAGCTCAACGAAAAGCAATCACAAGGGGAAAGAAAGGAGCCACCATGATAATTTATGAAGTCCACCTGTGTCTCCCATAATGTGTCTCCCCTAAAAAATAATCATATATACACACATGAGTATGTGTGTATGTGTATTCAAACATACAAGTACTAAGAGATACTAAGAAATACTAAGAAATTTGCAATTCATATATACACTGTTTCATAGTGTGACAATCCAAATACCCTAAATTTCCATTCTACTGATATTCATCTAAACAAACTGATAATTTTGTATTTTAATATATTAATTGGGGGATAAGTGATTTATCTAATAAAGAGTTCAAAACAGTGGTCATAAAATGTTCACCAAGTTCAAAAAAAAATGATGGATGAACACAGTCAACTAAGAGATAGAAAATATAAGAAAGTTACCAAGTAGAAGTCACAGAGCTAAAGAATAACTGAACTGAAAAATACACTTGAAGTGTTCAACACTAGACTAGGTGAAGCAGAAGAAAGTTACAGTAAACTGGAACACAGGCCAGTGGTCATCCAATCAGAACAGCCAAAGGGGAACAAATAATTAAACAAAGTGAAGGTAGTTTAAGGAACATGTAAGACAACATTATACAGACCAATATTCACAGTGTAGGCATTTGAGATGGAGATGAGAAAGAGAAGGGGACTGAACATTTTTTAAGAGATAATGACTGAAAACTTCCCTAAACTGGGAAGGAAACAGACATCCAGATTGAAGAAACCCAAAGAGTACAAATAAGATCTAACCAAGGGGATCTACACCAAGACATATTATAATTAAAATATCAAAGATTAAAGAAAATGAAAAAAATATTATAAGTAGCAAGAGAAAAACAACTTTTTGCATACAAAGGAACCTCCACAATATTATAAACATATTTTTCAGGAGAAACTTTACAGGCCAAAATGGAGTAGCACATTATATTCAAAGTTCTGAAAAAAATTACAATAAAGAATATTCCACTGGGCACAGTCGTCATTCAGAATTGAAGGAGAGACAGTGTCTCAGACAAGGAAGAGCTAATGGAGTTCACTACCACCAGACTACCCTTAAAAGAACTGTTAAAAGGACTTCTTTAGGATGAAACAGAGTTATTCTCATTAGTAGCAGGAAAACAAATTAAAATATAACTCTCACTAGTCAAGGTAAATATATAATAAAATTCAAAACAACCACCTTTACAAGATTAGAATAGTCACTTAAAATAGTGTGCAATAAAAAGACACAAGGGGTAAAAACAACTACAATAATTTGATAAGGATATATAAGAAAGATATAAATTGTAACTCAAAAACAAAATATGGGGGAGGTAAGAAAAGTACAGAGCTTTATAATGCATTCAGACTTAAGTTATCAACTTAAGATAGACTATTATAAATATAAAATGCTATATGTACACCTTATGGTAAGCAGAAATAAAAATATATAGTATATACAGACAAGATACAGTGAAAAGAATCTAAAAGTATAGTATATACAGGCAAGGTACAGTAAAAGGAATCCAAGCTTATCAGTACAGGAAAACAAGTCACAAAGACAATGAGAGAGGCAAAGAACACAAAAACCACAAAAAGGCCACACAAAAAATTAACAAATGACAATAAGTACTTACCTACCAATAATTACTTTAAATGTAAATAAACTAAATTCTCCAATCGAAAGAGAACAACTGAAGGGATCAAAAAATAAGACCCATCTATATGCTGCTTCTAAGAAGCTCACTTCAGATGTAAGGATACATGGACTGAAAGTGAAAGGCTAGAAAAAGATATCCCATGCAAGTAGAAACAAGAGAGAGATCTGGGGTGGTTATACTGGTATCAAACCAAGAGACTTTAAAAGAAAAATTGTTATAAGAGCCAAAGTCATTACATTATGATAAAGGAGTCAAACCAGTAAGAGGATATAACATTTTAAAATATTTATGCATCCAACACAGGAGTACCTAGGTATATACAGCAAATACTAACTGATCTAAAGGGATAAATAGACAGTTATACAACTACAGTAAGGAAATTTAATGCTCCACTTTCATCAATGAATACATCACTCAGTCTTGGCCTTAAATAACATGCCAGACTAGTAGAACTTAACATATGTATAAAGAACACTCCAAAAGCAACAAAATACACACCTTCTCAAGCAACCATAGGGCACTGTTTAGTATAGATTACATGCTATGTTGAAGAAAATCTTAATAAATTTAAGGTGATTGGAATCATATTTAGTGTCTTTCCAAACACAATGGTATGAAACTAGATTTCAATTATAAGAAGAAAACTGGAAAATTCACCAGTATGTAGAGATTGAAACATGCTACTCAGCAACCAATTGGTCAAAGAAGGAGTCAAAATAGAAATTTTAAAAAATCTGAGGCATAGTCAATGGAAATACAACATACCAAAACATAAGGACTGTAGTAAAAGCAATCCTAAGAGGGAAATTCATAATAATAAGTGCCTACTTCAAGAAATAATAAAAACATCAAACGACCTAACTTACTGTCTCAAGAAACTAGTAAAAAAAACACATAGTTAATTGAAAGAAGGAAATAAAGATTAGATCAGAAAAAAATATGAGACAAAAAATACAAAAGATCAAAGACTAAGAGGTGGTTCTTTGAAAAGATAAGTATAACTGACAGCCTTTAGGTAGACTCAAAAGAAAGAGAAGTCTCAAATAAATAAAATTTAAAATAAAAAGGTAACACTATATCTGATACTACCGAAATACAAAGTATCATAATAGACTAGTGTGAACACATGTCCAGCCAATTGGGTAACCTAGAAGAATAGGTAAACCTTAGAAAAATACAAACTAGCAACAAAATGATGAAGGAATCGAAAATCTGAACAGACAGATTACATGTAAGGAAACCACCCTCCCCAAAATGTACCACATACCTAATTGGTAAATTCTACAAAACCTTTAAAGAAGACTTAAAACCCAATCCTTTTCAAAATATTTCAAAATATAGAAAAGGAAGGAATGTTCAAAATTATTTTACTAGGCCAGCATTTCATACTAAAACCAGACTAGGATGCCACAACAAGAGAAAATTATAGGCTCATATCCCTGAAGAACATAGATATAAAAATCCTCAAAATAATAGCAAACTGAATTCAAAAATATATTTAAAGAATCATACACCATGATAAAATGTGATTTATTTCAGGGATGCAAGTATAGCTCAACACTTGAAAGTCAATTGATATTATAACACATTAAAAATATAAAGGATAGAAATGAATCTGAGTAACATCCATGAGGGCGCAGGTTCTATCCCTGTCCTTGCTCAGTGGGTTAAGGATCCAGTGTTGCTGTGAGCTGTGGTGTAGTTCACAAACACAGCTCAGATCCTGCATTACTGTGGCTGTGGGGTAGGCCAGCTGCTGCAGCTGCAATTCGACCCCGAGCATGGGAACCTACAAATGCTGCAGGCACAGCCCTAAAAAGACAAAAAATAAATAAAGGATAGAAATTATATGATCAACTTAATAGATGCAGAAAAATGATTTAACATCCATAAAGGGACTCAATATCCATTTATTATAAAAACTCTCAAAAAAGTAGGTACAGGGGGAACATACCTCAACATAATAAAGCCCATATTAGCAAGGGCCATAGCTAATATACTCAGTTATGTAAAGCTGAAAGTCTTTTCCACAAGACAAGAATAATCAATCTTGCCACTTTTATTAAACTTGGTATTGGAAGTCCTAGAAAGAGTAACTAGGCAAGAAAAAGCAATTAAAAGAAAAGGTATCCACAGATTTAATGTGATACATATTAAAGTACTAATGACATTTTTCACAGAAGCAGTATAAATAATCCAAATGTTTATACGGGACAACAAAAAAACCAGAATTACCAAAGGAATCCTGAGAAAAACACACACACACAAAACAACAACAAAAAACAAGCAGGAGGCATAACTCTCCCAGACTTCAGACAATATTACAAACCTACAGTAATCAAAACAGTGTGGCATTGGTACAAAAACAGATTTATGCCTCAATGGAACAACAAAGAGCCCAGAAATAAACCCAGATACCTACAATCAATTGTTTGACAAAGGAAGCAAGAGTATAAAGTGGGAAAAGATAGTCTCTTTAACAAGTGGGGCTGGGAAAATGGAGCAATTTCATGTAAATCAATGAGGTTAAAACACACCCTGACACCACACAAAAGAATAAGCTCAAAATGGCTTAAAGACTTAAATATAAGACATGAACCATAAAACTCCTAGAAGAGAACAAAGGCAAACATTCCCTGATATAAACCGTACAGGAGTTTCCATCATGGCTCAGTGGAAACAAATCTGACTAGAAACTATGAGGTTGTGGGTTCAATCTCTGGCCTTGATCAGTGGGTTAAGGATCTGGCATTGCTGTGAGCTATGGACTAGGTCACAGATGTGGCTTGGATCTGGCATTGCTGTGGCTGTGGCATAGGCTGGCAGGTGTAGATCTGATTAGACCCCTAGCCTGGCAACCTCCATATGCCATGGGTGCAACCCTAAAAACCAAAAAACAAACAAAAAATAAATAAAAATAATACAAATGTTTTATTAGGTCAGGCTCCCAAGGCAACAGAAATACAAACAAAAAAACCAAATGGGAGGACTGGAGCTCAACATCTCTCCCCCAGAAAAAACAAAACTACAACCAAATGCCGAGCAGCCTTCAACAAAATGGACTGTAAACTTCCAAAAAAAAATATTCTACACCAGAAGACAAAGAGGAGACCACATCAAGAGGTAGGAGGGGCTATTACACGATAGAAGCAACCCCATACCTCCCGGGTGGGAAGCCCCACAGACTGGAAAGTATACTGCAAAACAGAAACTCACCTACAGGACTGAGAGTTCTGAGCCCCATGTCAAATCCCCATGCCTGGGGATGTGGCACACGGAGAAAGAGCACCTGGAGCATCTGTCATTGAAGGCCAGAGGGGCTTGTTTGGAGGAGCACAACAAGACTGGGGGAAACAGAGACCCCATGCTTGAAAGCACACACAGACTTTCATGTGCACTGGGTCTCAGGGTAAAGCATAGTCTCCAAAAGAATCTGGGTGGAACCTGACTGCAATTCTTGGAGGATCTCCTGGGAAAACAAGGGTGACTGTGGCTTGTTGTGGGGGAAGGGCATTGGAGGTGAAGCTCTCGGGGACATTCATCAGCCTGCATTTCTCTGGAGGTGGCCATTTCTGGGAAAATCTGGTCCCTCCCATCAGCACTGAGAAGCCCCAGGCCAAACAATAATCCAGATGGGATCACAGCCCCACCCATCAGTAAACAGGCTGCCTAAAGACCCCTCAGGCACACAGCCAGCCTCTAATCTCATCCAGAGACAAAGCCCCACCCATCAGAGGGATAGGAATCAACTCCACCTACCAGTGGGCAGGCATCACTCCCTCCCAGTGTGAAGCCTACAGTAAGCCCTCATCATACCAACTTAAGGCACAGGGGAGGCAAACACCAGAACTAAGACAGGCTACAACTCTATTGTCTACAAAAAGGTCACCACACCAAGAACCAATAATAATGAAAAGACAGAAAACTATAACTCAGATAAGGGAGAAAGAGAAAAGCCCAGAAAACAGCTCAGTGATGAGGAGATTATCAAACTCCCAGAAAGAGATTTTAGACTGTTGATGCTGAGGATGATGCAAGGCATTGGAAATAGACTGGAGGCAAAGATCGATCATTTACAGGAAACACTGAGCAGAGAAATACAAGCTGTAAAAATTAAGCAAGAAGAGATGCAAAATACAATAACTGAAATAAAAAAATCATTAGAAGCAGCCAACAGTAGAATACAGGAGGCAGAAGAATGAATCAGCGAGGTGGAGGACAGATTAGTGGAAATCACTAATTCGGAAGAGAAAAGCGATAAAAGATTGAAAGGAAATGAGCTGAGTCTCAGAGAACTCTGGGATAATGTTAAATGCATCAACATCCGTATTTAGGGGTGCCAGAGGGAGAAGAGAGAGAGAAGGAGACAGAAAAAATATTTGAAGAGATAATAGCCGAAAACTTCCCTAATATGGGAAAGGAATCACTCACTTCAATCCAGGAAGCACAATGAGTACCATATAAAATAAAGCCAAGGAGGAACACCCCGAGACACATATTAATCAAAATGACCAAAATTAAAGACAAAGAGAAAATATTGAAAGCAGGTAGGGAAAAGAAACAAATGACATACAAGGGAACCCTGATAAGGTTATCAGCAGATTTTTCAGCTGAAACTCTGCAGGCCAGAAGGGAGTGGCATGATATACTTAATTTGATGAAAGGGAAAAACTTCCAACCAAGATTGCTTTACCCTGCAAGGCTCTAATTCAGATTTGAAGGAGAGATCAATACCTTTACAGATGAGCAAAAGCTAAGAGATATCTGCAACACTAAACCAGCTTTACAACAAATCCTAAGGGAACTTCTCTAGGCAGAAAAGAAAAGGCCTCAACCAGAAACAAAAACACCACAAATGACAAGGCTCACCAGGAAAGGCATATATACAGTAAAGATACTAAATCATCCATGCACAATTATGCTACCAAAATCAGAAATCATGAGAAGAGAGCACGAATGCAGGACACTGGAGACACACATGCAATTAAGAACCAACAACTTAAAACAATCTCATTTATATATAGACTCCTATATCAAAACTTCAGGGTCACTGCAAACCAAAAATCTACAATTGATACACAAACAAATAGAAAAATAAACTCAAATACAATATTAAAGATAGTCATCTTGTTAGAGGAGACAAGAGAATAAGGGAAGAAAAAAGAGCAACAAAGTCCCAAAAGAGTTAATAAAATGGCAATAAGAACATAATTATCAATAATTACCTCAAATGTTAATGGACTGAATGCCCCAACCAAAAGACATAGACTAGCCCAATGGATACAAAAACAAGACCCACAAATATGCTGTATTTAAGAGACCCACTTCAATTTTATGAACACATATAAATTGAAAGTGACAGGATGGATGAAAATATTCCATGCGAACAGGCATCAAAAGAAAGCCAGAGTAGCAATACTTATATCAGACAAAATAGACTTTAAAATGAAAAACATTTTAAGAGACAAGGAAGGGCACTACATAATGATCAAAGGATCAATCCAAGATGAAGATATAACAACTTTAGATATTTATGCACCCAGCATAGGATCACCACAATTTATAAGGTAACTGCTAACAGCCTTAAAATGAGAAATCAACAATAACACAATCATAGTGGGGGACTTTAACTCCCCACTTACAGCAATGGATAGATTATCCAGACAGAAAATCAGTAAGGAAACACAGGCCCTGAATGAAGCATTAGATCAGATGGACTTAATAGATATTTATAGGACAGACCATCCAAAAGCAACAGAATACACATTCTGCTCAAGTGTGCACAGAACATTCGCTAAGATTGATCACATCCTGGGATACAAATCAAGCCTCAGTAACTTTAAGAAAATTGAAATCATTTCAAGCATCTTCTCTGACCACAATGCTATACGACTGGAAATCAACAACACAAAAAAAATGGCCAAAAATACAAACACATGGAGACTAAACAACATGCTACTAAACAACCAATGGATCACTGAAGAAATCAAAGAAGAAATTAAAAAACACCTAGAAGCAAATTACAGTGAAGATTCAACACTCCAAACCTCTGGGATGCAGCAAAAGCAGTTTTCAGAGGAAAGTTTAGAGCAGTACAAGCCTACCTCAGGAAACAAGAAAAAGCTCAAATAAACAACTAAACTTTACATCTAAAGCAGCTACAGAGGGAAGAACAGACAATACTAAAGTTAGTAGAAGAAATCATAAAGATCAGAGCAGAAATCAGTGAAATAGAAACGAAGAAAACCATAGCAAAGATCAATGAAACTAAAAGCTGGTTCTTTGAAAAGATCAACAAAATTGATAAACCCTTAGCCAGACTTATCAAGAAGAAAAGAGGACACAAATCAATAAAATTAGAAATGAAAACGGAGAAGTAACAACAGACATCACAGAAATACAAAGGATCATAAGAGACTACTATGTGCAACTATATGGCAATAAAATGGAAAACCTAGAAGAAATGGACAAATTCTTAGAAAAGTACAATCTTCCAAGACTAAACCAAGATGAAGTAGATAATATGAATAGACCAATCACGTTCTGAAATTGAAACTGTGATTAAAAAGCTTCCAACAAACAAACGTCCAGGACCAGCTGGTTTCACTGGTGAATTCTATCACACATTTAGAGAAGAGCTAACACCTATCCTAAAACTCTTCCAAAAAATTGCAGAGGAAGGGACACTCCCAAAATCATTCTTGGAGGCAACCATCACCCTGATACCAAAAACAGACAAAGATATCACAAAAACAGAAAATACATGCAAATGTCACTAATGAACATAGATGCAAAAATTCTCAACAAAATACTAGCCAACTGAATCCAACAATACATTGAAAGGATTGTACATCATGATCAAGTGTGATTTATCCCCGGGATGCAAGGATTCTTCAATATCCGCAAATCAATTTGTGTATTTGCAAATACACCACGTTAACAAACTGAAGAATAAAAACCATATGATCCTCTCCATAGGTGCAGAAAAAGCCTTGGACAAAATCCAATACCCATTTCTGATAAAAACCCTTCAGAAAGTGGGCATAGGGGAAACCTACCTCAACATAATCAAGGCCATCTATGACAAACTCAGAGCTCACATCATTCTCAGTGGTGAAAAGCTGAAAGAATTCCTGCTGAGATCAGGAACAAGACAGGGATGTCCACTCTTGCCACTACTATTCAACATAGTTCTGGAAGTCCTAGCCACAGCAATCAGAGAAATAAAAGAAATAAAAGGAATCCAAATTGGAAAGTAAGAAGTCAAACTATCACTATTTTCAGATGACATGATACTATACCTAGAGAATCCTAAAGACTCTACCAGGAAATGTTAGAACTCATCAATGAATTTGGCAAAGTTGCAGGATACAAAATTAATACACAGAAATCAACTGCATTTCTATATACTAACAATGAAAGATCAGAAAGAGAAATTAGGGAAGCAATCCCGTTTACCATTGCATCAAAAAGAATCAAATACTTAGGAATAAACCTACCTAAAGAGACAAAAGACCTGTACTCTGAAAATTATAATACACTGATGATAGAAATCAAGGATGACATGAACAGATGGAAAGACATACCATGCTCTTGGACTGAAAGAGTCAGTACTATCAAAATGACTATCTACCCAAGGCAATCACACATTCAATGCAATCCCTATCAAATTACCAAAGACCTTTATCACAGAACTAGAACAAAATATTTTAAAGTTTGTTTGGAAACACAAAAAACTCAGAATAGCCAAAGATATCCTAAAAAAGAAAAATGGAGCTGGAGGAATCAGGATCCCTGACTTCAGACTCTACTACAAAGGTACAGGCATCAAAACCATATGGTACTGGTACAAAGACAGAAATATAGATCAGTGGAACATGATAGAAGGCCCAGAATTAATCCCACGCACCTACAGTCAACTAATCTATGATAAAGGAGGCAAGAATATACATTGGACAAAAGACAGCCTGTTCAATAAGTGGTGCTGGGAAAACTGGACAGCCACATGTAAAAAAATGAAACTAGAACACTTCCTAACACCATGCACAAAAATAAACTCAAAATGTATTAAACATCTAGATACAAGACCAGATACTATAAAACTCTTAGAGGAAAACATAGGCCAAACACTCTCTGATATAAATGATAGCAACATCTTCTCAGATCCATCTGTCAGAGTAAGGACAATAAAAAGAGAAATAAACAAATGGGACTTAATTAAACTTCAAAGTTTCTGCACAGCAAAGGAAACCCTAAACAAAATGAAAAGACAACCCACAGAATGGGAGAAAATATTTGCAAATGAATCAACTGACAAGGGATTAATCTCTAAAATTTACAAACACTCCCTGCAGCTCAGTACCAAAGAAACAAACAACCCCATCAAAAAATGGGCAGAGGATCTAAGCAGACAATTCTCCAAAGAAGACATGCAGATGGCAAATAAACACATGAAAAGATGTTCACCATAGCTCCTCATTAGAGAAATGCAAATCAAAACCACTACGAGGTACCACCTTACACTAGCTAGAATGGCCATCATCAAAAAGTCTACAAACAATAAGTGCTGGAGAGGATGTGGAGAAAAAGGAACCCTACTACTACACTGTTGGTGGGAATGCAAATTGGTGCGACCACTGTGGTAAATGGTATGGCGATTCTGCAGAAAACTCAAAATAGAATTACCATTTGATCCAGCAATCTCACTCCTGGGCATCTAACCAGAGGAAACCATGACTCAAAAAGACACATGCACTGCAGTGTTCATTGCAGTACTCTATGCCAGGTCAGGGAAACAACCAAAATGCCCATCAACAGAGGAGTGGATTGGGAAGATATGGTACATACACACAATGGAATATTACTCAGCCATTAAAAGGAACGAAATAACAACTTTTATAGCAACATGGATGGACCTAGAAATTATTATGCGAAGTGAAACCAGTCAGACAATTAGACAGCAACACCCAATGCTACTGCTTACATGTGGAAACTAAAAAGACACAATGAACTTCTTTGCAGAACAATGACACACAGACTTTGGAAAAAACCTTTGGTTTTTCAAATAAGACAATCTGGGGGTTGGGGGGATGCACTGAGGGTTTGGGACACAAATGCTATCAAACTGAGTTGTGATGATTTTTGTATAGCTATAATTGTAATAAAATTCATTAAAAAAGGAAATTAGGCTAATGGTTGCTTAGAACTGGGGGCTGGGGAAGAAATGAGGAATAGTTGCTAGTTGGTGTAGGGCTTCCTTTGGATGTGACGAAAATGTCATAAAACTGAATGTGATCATGGTTGCACATTTCTGTCACTATTTTATAAAGCACTGAATTGTACACTTTGAATGAATTGTATGGTATGTGAATTATATGTCAATAAAGCTCTTTTAAAAATAAAAAAAAATAAACAAATGGGACCTAATGAAACTTTCAAGCTTTGCAAAGCAAAGGAAATCGTAAAAAGAAAACAAAAGACAACTTATAGAATGGGATAGAATATTTTCAAAAGAAGGCACTGACAAGGGCTTAATCTCCAAAATCTCTGAACAACTCATACAACTCAATAACAACAAACCCCAAAAAACCCAATTGAAAAATGGGCAGAAGACCTAAACAGATATTCCTCCAAACAAGAAATATGAATGGCCAATAGGCACATGAAAAGATGCTCAACATTGCTAATTATTAGAGAAATGGTAATTAAAACTGCAAGGAGGTACCATTTCACCCCAATCAGTATGGTCATTATTAGTAAGTCTACAAATAATAAATGCTGGAGACGGTATAGAGAAAAGGGAACCCTTCTATACTGTTGGTGGGGATATAAATTGGTATAATCACTATGCAAAACAGTAAGGAGGTGCCTCAAAAAACTGAAAATAGAACAATCATATGATCTAGGTATCCCACTCCTGGGCATATATCTGGACAAAGCTTTCATTCAAAAAGATACATGCACCACTATGTTCATAGGAGCATTATTTACAATAGCCTGGTAATGGAAACAACCTAAATGTCCATCAGCATCATGAATGGATAAAAATGTAGTACATATACTACATTTTTGTGCCATAAAAAAGAACAAAATAATGCCATCTGTAGTAACATGGATGCAACTAGATATTCTCATACCAAGTGAAGTCAGAAAGAGAAAGACAAATATCATATAACTTATATGTGGAATCTAAAATATGGCACAAATGAATCTATGTCAAAAACAGAAACAGACTCACAAACATAAAGAACAAACTTGTGGTTGCCAAGGGGAAGGGGGAAGTGAATGGGATGGACTGTGAATCTAGGGTTAGTAGGTGCAAACTATTACATTAAGAACGGATAAACAACAAGGTCCTACTGTGTAGTACAAGGAACTATATCCAAACTCCTAGGATAGGTCATGATGGAAAAGAATATAAAAAAGAATGTATTTACATGTATTACTGAGTCATTTTTCCATACAGCAGAAATTGGCACAGCATTGTAAATCAACTATACTTTAATAAAAAAGGCATCCAAATAGGAAAGGAAGAAGTGAAACTGCTGCTATTTGCAGATGACAATATGTTATATATTCAAAACACTCGTTTTCACCAAACATTATTAGAACCGATCAACAAATTCTGTAAAGTTGCAGGATACAAAAATCACTACATATAAAAATCTTTTGCATTTTTATGTACTAATAACAAACTATCAGAAAGAGAAAATAAGGAAACAATACCACATATAATTGCATCAAAAAGAATAATATTCCAGGAGTTCCTATCATGGTTCAGTGGTAACGAATCTGACTAGTATCCATGAGGACATGGGTTTGATCCCTGGCCTGTTTCAGTGGGTTAAGGATCTGGTGTTGCTGTGAGCTGTGGTGTAGATTTCATTGTGGCTAGGATCTGGCATGGCTGTTGATGTGGCCTGCAGCTATAGCTCCAATTCAACCCCTAGCCTGGGAACTTTCATATGCTGTGGGTACCACCTTAAAAGATGACAAAAAAAAAAAAAAAAGAATATTCCCTGGAATCAATTTATCCAAGGATCTGAAAGACCTGTATAGTGAAAACTAAGACACTAATGTAAGAAACTGAAGATACAAATACATGGAAGGATATTCTGTGTTCATGAATTGGAAGAATTAATATTGTTAAAATGTCCACACTATCCAAAACAAATCTACTGACTTAATGTAATTTCTATCAAAATTCCAATAACAGGTTTTTATGAAAGTAGGATAATCCTACAATTCTTATGGAACCAAAAAAGACCCTGAATAGCCAAGGAAAACTTGAGGTAGAAGAACAAAGCTAGTAGCATCATCCTTTCTGATTTCAAACTCTATTATAAAGCTACAATAATCAAAACAGTATGACACTGATGTTAAAATAGACACCTATATCAATGGACTAGAATAAAGAGACTAGAAATAAACTCATAGATGTGATCAATTAATTCATGACAAAGGAGCCAAGAATATATATTAGGGAAAGCATAGTATCTTCAATAACATTTGTTATAAATACTAATTTGTTGTTATCAATAAGTAATGTTTGGAAAACAGGAAAATGACATGTAAAAGAAAGAAACTGGAGAGTATCATGCACCACACACAAACATTAATTCAAATGGATTAAAAACTTAAATATCTGAAGCCATCAAACTCCTAGAAGCAAATATAGGTACTAAGCTCTCAACATTGGTCTTGGTGATGATTTTTTGTATCTGACAGCAAAAGCAAAAACAAACAAGTGAGACTACATCAGACTAAAAATCTTCCACACACAAAGGAAGCTATCAACAAAATGAGAAGGCAACTTACCAAATGGGAGAAAATATGTGCAAATCATGTATCTGACAAGGAGTTAATATCAAATATATGTAAAGAACTCATAAAACTCAATGTGAAAAATAATCTAATTAAAAACGAGTAGAAGATTTGAGTAGACATTTTTAAAATATATATATATATATATATGTACACATATATATATATATATATATATATATACACACACAGATGGCCAATGGGTACATGAAAATGTGCTCAACATCACAAATCATGAGGAAAATGTGAATCGAAACCACAGTGAGATATAACCTCCCACTTATTAGAGTGGCTATTATAAAAAAGATAAGAAATAACAAGTGTGAGGAGCTGCATAAATGGAAACCCTTTTGCACTGGAAGGTAGGTTGTTACACTCACTGTGAAAAACCATATGGAGGTTCCTTAAAAAATTGAAAATAGAACTACCACGTGATCCTGCAATTACACTTCTGGGTATTTTTCTGAAGGAAATGAATACAAAACTCAAAAATAAATATGCATCCCCATCTTTATTGTGGCATTATTTACAATAGCCAAGATATGAAAACAACCTAAGTGTCCACTGATGAATAAATGAATAAAGAAAACACAGTATATACATACCATGGGATATTTTTCAGCCATAAAAAGAAAGAAGTCTTGCTATTTGTCATATATGGATAGAACTTCACAGCATTATGTTAAGTGAAAGAAGTCAGACAGAAAAAGACAAATATCGTGTGATCTCATTTACATGTAAAGTCAAAAAAAAAAGAAAAAGAAACAAGCTCATAGATACAGAGAATAGATTGGTTGTTGCCAGAGGTAGGGGATTGGGTGTTGCTGAAATGTGTGAAGGGGGTTAAAAAGCATTATCTACCAATTATAAAATAAGCAAGCCATGGGGATGTAATGTACAGCATGGTGACTTTAGTTAATAATATTCTATTGTATATTTGAAAGTTAAAAGTTTTCATCACACAAATAAATTCTTGCAAGATGATGCATGTTAACTAGACCTATTGTGGTGTCCATTTTATAAAGTATACAAATATTAAATTATTATCTTTATCTCTGAAACTAACATGTTAATTTTATCTCAATAAAAATACATATGGATAAAATTATAGTATTGTTAACAAATAGAAAAATCTTAAGAAGAGCTAGGATATTTAAGGCTCTTGTATTGCCGAGGAAATGAGTAAACTTTGACTTAAGTATTCTAAAAATATAGAAATTTGATTGTACATATTAATTCCCTAGAATTAGAGGACTGAGAAAATGGAATGATATAAGTGATAACATTTTTATCAGTCACATAAAATAAGTGACTGCAGTTACTTAAAATATTTAATATTAGAACTTCTTTTATTTAATATTTATATAATAAATATTTACTATAAGCACTATTTTACTATTTAAAGTCAAACAAGACTGAAAAAATAAAGAGCTAAGTGATATTTAGAGAAGGTAAATATAAAATATAAGGATATAAAATCCATGAATATAAGTATTAAAGAGCACAGAAGACCTAAAATGACCCAATAAAACCCTTGTAGCTATGCTATATCAGACAAAATAGCCTTTAAGGCAGAAGCAAATAAAACTATAAAAGTGAATTTTTATTAAAAATAGACAAGAATTTTAAACCCATGAAGCAAAGTATATAATACTGAAATTGGCAGAACTACAGAGGGAATCTGATAAATTCACCATCATGGTGGGCTATTTTAACACAAATTTCTCAGTAACTGAGGGATAAAGTAGAACCAAAAAATCAGATAGAAATAAAGAATAACTGAAAACAGAAATAAACAACTTTGATTTAACATATATAGAGAATTATATACTACACAAGTAGCAAATAAATATTCCTTCTAAGCATATAAAACATTTATGAAAACTGATCATAGAGCCATAAACAAGACTTAACAAATTTGTTTGTCCATAGTGTAAGGAAATTAGAACTAATAAGAAAATGACACTAACAAAACAAACCCCCCCAAAATCCACACCATGCCTTTGAAAATTAATGAGCCCTTTTCTAAATAACTCATGAGTTAGAGATCACAGTTGAAGTTAAAAATCATTCAGAATGGGATTGTACTGAAAATACTAAATATTATAATGAATGAAATACAGCCAAATTAGTACTTATTCATAAAAGAAAAGAAGAAAGATTCAATCGATGAGCTAAGCACCTAATGAAAAAGTTAGGAAAATAACAGGGTGGGGAGGCAGAGATTAAAATAAGAAATAATATAGCAATAAAAAAGAGAATAAACTACTACTGATTTTCAACAATCTAGATAACTCTATAGTTATAATTTTGATGGAAAGAAATCAGGTGCAAAAGGTTATATACTACATGATTTCATTCCATGACGTTCAAGAACAGACAATACTAATCAGCAATGATAAAAATGTTGACAGGACCTCCTGAGGAGGTTACCTGAGAAGGGGCACAAGAGAACTGAATTCTGTGGGATATTCCGTATCTTTATCCGGATGGTTGTTTCACTGATGTATTCATCTGTGAAATTCATTTAGCTGTATATTTCAGACTTGCATGCTTTACCATACGCATGTTATACCTCAACAGAAAATCTTAAGAAAACAATACAAAATATTTTTAAAAATGAATATGTAATAGAGACAATAGAGTAATGTTATGTTTTCCTAAATAGACTAATGAAATATACAAGCATCCATGAAGATGAATCAAGAAAAACAGGACAAATAATAAACAATATTTAAAAAAAAGGATACAACCTAGTTGAGTATGGATTTAGAAGATAAACTGTAAATATTAAGAATAACTTTTAAGGAGTTCCCATCATGGCTCAGCAGAAACGAATCTGACTAGTATCCATGAGGACACAGGTTCCATCCCTGGCCTTGCTCAGTGGGTTAAGGATCTGGCATTGCCATGGGCTGTGGTGTAGGTTTCAGATGTCATTTGGATTTGGCGTTGCTGTGGCTGTGGTGTAGGCTAGCGGCTACAGCTCTAATTCAACCCTTAGCCTGGGAAGCTACACGTGTAGTAAGTGCAGCCCTTAAAAAAGAGAGAGAGACAGAAAAAGAATAACTTTTTAGTAGTATACTTGAGAGCATAGATGCAGCTGATCAATTTGTAGAGAAACTAACTAATGAGGAAATAGAAATTCTGGAGAACTGTGTAATATATTTGCACTCAAAGCTCATTTTGGCCAAATGCTATTGCCAAGCATTAAGATAAACATTCGACCAAAGCCAAGGCCAAAGTCAAATAAAATCATCACCAAATAAATTTCTGGAATACAGAATTAAACCTGAAATTTATTTGAAATATTTAATAGCAATCATAATGTGAAAGTTTCATAAATTGCTAAATAACATTAATTCTTTTCAGGGTCAGATGTTATATATCTCCCCTAGCCATACTGTTGTATTAATTGTGATACCAAACATAATCTTTTTTTCAACTGGCATATTTAATAATACCACAAACTTTCTTATGGCTAACTGAATATAACAGAGGAAAAAGCTTTTTCATAAATTATTTTCTAATAGTAAATTTGTATGGGGAATCCAAAAGTTGAATAAATCTTTTTTTAAAGGAGTCCCTGTATTTTTAGCCACTAAAATTGATTATGAATCCATAGCTATTATTTTTACATGTATTTTTTTTACATTTTTAGCATCCATACACTAAAAACTTGAAGATTAATCTTAAATTATTTCCAAGTCCACTTTTTTCAAGTTTAATTATCAGGAATATTTCTCCAGCACATTATTTTCTTTACAGTCTTTAGAATTTATTTATGTGTACATGTAAGACTTACGAATTAAATTTTATGTGATATTGGAGTTTTCATAACATTTATAACTGATAACATTTATATTCTATTTATAATCTACTTGTTCAAGATGAGAATTACAGCAAAAGAACTAACTTTCCAAGTTCAGGATTAAATATAATCCAACATATATGATTCTCCCTTATATTAATATGTAAGTTTTTAAAAGCATAACCCAGCTCGAAATAATAAAATAGTCTTATTAAATTAATATAGTAGCTGTTATTTTTCTTAATATATATTCAGTTTATACTATTTGAATATTTATATTGATGATGAATGCTAGGATGATTATAAAAGTTATTTTACCATTCATCAATATATATGTTCAAATAGTTAAAAACTAGTATATATTGAGACAAAACATCTACTATAGTAATGTAAGGTAGAAATATACACTACCTCTAGAATTCTTATTAACATGAAAATTTGTATTTTAATAGTAGTCTGAATACCTAACTTGTTTATATTGTGACAGTATTACCTTCATTAGATATAGTGGAAATTGTGCATGACTATACGATTATTGATCATGAGTAAATTCTGGTTTGCAGAATTCTTAACAAAGTGTCATTTGGCTACTAAGTCTTCCAAAGGTTGAGGTAAAAGCTAAAGATAAACAACAGCTTTAATCAAAGATTAAAACTGAGGTCAAATTTAGTGTATATGTAAATGATAGCTAAAATTGAGTTACTAGCAAGACAAAAATAAACAAAAAAAATATTCAACAAGGAAACCATCAGGCCCAGACTATTTTTTTTTTTGAGAAATCGATGTAATAGTAGAGGAGCATATAATTCTAAAGTTACACAATTACAGAACACAGAAAAAGAGCAAAACTTTTCCATTACAAAGAGCGCTGCTGTGAATGTTTCTTACATATATGTCTTGATAATGGACACATATAAAAGGTTCTTTAGGATATTTATTCATGTGTGGAACTTCTGAATCACAAGTGAGAGTCATTTGCAATTCTGGTAGATATGCCAAAACTATTACGAAACTAGAATAAACAATGCAAAAATAAAGAAAAATATGTAAAATATATCAGTATTAGAAAAGATATTATTCATAGATAATTTGATTCTCAACACAGAATGCTCAAAGGAATCAATAAATGATTTGTTAGAATTTGTATAAAGAAAATTTCTTAGATACCAAATTCATTTCTATTCCCAAGTTAAAGAACTGAAAGTGTAATTCACAAAATAGCAACTATTTATAAAGAATAAAAACATAAAATACTTAAGGATAAAGTCATGTGCAAACCTTATATGGAAAAATATAAATTTTATTGAGAGAAGGTCTAAAAATAGAGAGATATCATATTCTGAAATTATAACATTTATTGGGAAAATGTCAATTCGCATCCAATTGATCTGTGGATTCAATTTGATCCAATTAAAATGCCAACTGTGTGTGTGTTTGTGCATGTGTATGTGTGTGTGTGTGTGTATGTGTATGTGAGAGAGAGAGACTTGAAAATACTTGAAAAGTGATCCAAAATTTATGAGGAAGAGTAAAAGGAACAAAAATAGCACATTGTTCCTAAAGATAGATAGGAAAAAGATAGTAGAGAAATCTGTCTTAGCATATATACTACCTTGGAGTAATACTGTACTATTTCAGGCAATGTGGTACTTTTGCAGAGATATGCCAATTAAACAGAATGGGAAATCTGGAATAGAGACATAAATATTTGATTTATGGCAGAGTTAGTGTTGCAGGTAAGTAGAAGATGCATAAATGTTTCAATAAATGCTATCGAGACTCTTGGTTACGCAAATGTAAAAAAAGGAAATGTGATCCCTGTGTCATTCTATAGCTAAAAATCAGCTCCACGTGAATTAAAGCTTAAATTAAATTCTGAAAGTAAAAACAATACACATTTTAGGAAACCATAACATAATATTTTTCTATCCTCAGGGTAGGGACATATTTTTTGAGCAAGATGCAAGAAGTGCTCAATGAAAGGAAAAAAAATTGTATTTTAAACACTATGAAAATTGAGAACTTCTAGTTCATCAAATTATGCTATTAAATATGAGTAGATTTAGAATAAATGTTTGTAGCACAAAAATAATCAAATTATTCAAACCCAGAATATTTAAAAAAACTCTAATGAATTATTAAGAAAAAGGCAATTCAGTGAATTAAAAGGAAAGGCAAAAAGGTAATATGGTTCAAAAAATAGATTCGTAAATAATTAGAAAAATATTTGATTCTGATGTGATTGAGGAGAAATTTATATGTACTGCTGGTGGAGTATAAATGGGTACAAGCAGTTCTAAAAGCATTTTGGCATATCTACTGGAATTGCAAATGACTCTCATCTGTGACTCAGAAATTCCATTCCTAAATGTATATCCTAGAGAAGCTCTGTATGTGTCCATTATCAGGACATTCATAGGAACACTATTTGTAATAGAAAAAAATATGGAAATAGCCCAAATATTGCATTATATTTACACAACATAATATTATATAGTGGGAGTTCCCATTGTGGCTCAGCAGAAAGGAATCCGACCAGTATCCATGAGAATATGAGTTTGATCCCTGTCCTCGCTCAGTGGGTCAGGAATCTGGCATTGCCATGAGCTGTGGTGTGGGTAGCAAACACAGCTCAAATCCCGCATTGCTGTGGCTGTGGTGTAGGCCAGCAGCTGCAGCTCCAGTTAGACCCCTAGCCTGGGAACTTCCACAAGCCACAAGTGCAGCCCTAAAAAACAAAGGCAAAAAAAGAAAAAGAATACTATACAGCAGTGAAGCTATGGGCAACAAAGTAAATAATTCAGCAGGATAATGCTAAACTATAGTAAATCACACTATTGATATAAACACTCATGGTGCAATGTGCATTTACAGTTATCTGAAGTTCAAAAATACACAACAATAAATAATACACTGTGCAGGTTAGTGATATGCATAGTAAAAAATCATAGAAAATGAATATATTAATACAAAAGAGGGACAGTAGTTAGTTACTTTTTGGTTGGGAGGGTTTGGAACAGGGAGAAAAGACACACAGGGACATCCAAAAGGACACACAAGCCTCGAAAGAACATTCCATACCCAATTGTTCAAAACACAGATGTGATAATAAAATTGAATCCATAATTGTCAAAAACCATTTTCATGTAAAAATTACTATAGACAATAAACATACAAACTGAATGAAAATATTTGTAATATCTCACAGCTAAAGGATTGATGTTTCCAGTATTTCAGGAAATCTTAAAAAATAGAAGGGAAAAAAACCAAAAGGCCTACTATACAATTAGCCAAAGATATAAGCAAGAAAAACTTTTAAAGGTATTAAAATAGTCCTTAAGTATATAGAAAGATATTCAACCACCCTCACAAGAGAAAGTAAATTAAAATCACAAGACAATCAGAATAGCAAAAATTAAAAAGTATGACAACATACTCTATTAGAAAGGCTATGGAGAAACAGGCACTCATAATTTGCTAGGGAAAATGTCAATTCTTCTTATGAAGGGGGATTTGGCAAGAGCTGCCTAAACTATTTATCTTTAACTCAGCAATGCCACTTCTAGGATTTAGCCTAAAGATACACCTCCACATTTATGTAAACACGTATGCACAAACCTATTTATTGAGCATTATTTGTAATTTCAAAGCATTATGAACAATGTGAAGGTTTATACATGGCGTAGTAGTTCAACAAATATTATTGTACCATCTCTCAATGGAGTATAATGTAGCTGTGTAGGAGAATGAGAAATATCTGTATTACTTTATAATATTACGACAAGCAAAAAACATAACAAAGAAATAAGATATGTAAGAAAGAAAGATGAAATAAGAAAATATGTCTTATACCTGCTCATATATGCAAAATGGAAAGGTCAATTAAAAACTAATGATACAGATGACCTATGGAATGGGCAGTACTGGCATAGAAATGAAGGAGAGGAATCCATGATGGCCTAGAGATTAAGGATTTGGTGTTGTCACTGCTGTGGCTCAGGTTACTGCTGTAGCTGGGGTTGGATCCCTGACTGGGAAGTTCCACATGCTGCAGCACAGCCGAAGAAGAAGAAAGGGAGGGAGGAAGGAAGGAAGGAAGGAATGGAGGAAGGAAGGACTAAAGGAGAGTATACTTTTTTTTTGTATAGTTCTGACTTTTGGAACTATGTTAAAAATATAACCAGCAAAAAAATATATATAACCTAAAAGAACAAGGGAGAAAAAAATCTCCAAAATGAAAGATAAACAGAACCAAATAGACCAAACTCAATCTCAGTTGAATAGCATAACCACCGTGAAGGGGAGAAGAGTAATTTGTGTTTTTGCAACAGTATTTGGATTATATACCCTCAAGCTAAAGACAAAAAAAGAGTTGTAAACAAATGCTGAACTCTGATGATAATTTTCTTTCCCCTACAGAGGTATGAGTAAGCAGTTTTGAAATTATTTTTTATGTAATCTAGGATTTGGTAATATAAGTAAAGCTGAAAGACAAGATTTCTCATTGTCCAAAATATGAAAAGGGCAGAAGCTGGAATGTACCTTGTATAATTACATTGGAATTAGAGTTATTTGAATGAACTCATAATTACGTGTTTGTGTGTACAGATAATACATATACGTACATATATGAAATGAATATGTGTGTACACATATATCTCCATATATATTCATGCATATGCATCTACATCTATTTTTCTATCAATCTACACATGTACAATTTCCCTATCCACTAATATGTAGATTGACAGAGAAATAGACATAGATGTATGTTAATGGATTCATACACACACATAGAAGAGAGAGGAGTGTGTGGTGTTTGCATATATGTATGTATATGTGTGTATATACATACATATATTTCCTAGCTCTGTTCACTGGGAGCCTTAGCAGCAATTGGCAAAAAGAAGTGTGCCTCCTGGAGTTCCCATTGTGGGTCAGTGGTTAACAAATCTGACTAGGAACCATGAGGTTGCGGGTTTGATCCCTGGCCTTGCTCATTGGGTTAAGGATCCGGCGTTGCCATGAGCTGTGGTATAGGTTGCAGACATGGCTCGGATCCCACGTTGCTGTGGCTGTGGTGAAGGCCGGCAGCTACAGCTCCTATTAGACCTCTAGCCTGGGAACCTCCATATGCCACAGGTGCGGCCCTAGATAAGGCAAAAAGACAGAAAAAAAAAAAAAGGAAGTATGCCTCCCGCTCAGAGCTTTGTTTCTAAGTACCATTCTCTACTAAAGGAAGTAGGCTGTCTTTGAGGAATGCCTGACTCCAGGGTTAAGAAAGTACAAAACAAACATAAAATGTCACATTGAGGCAGAGAATAACAAATAATGGCAACATTTGGGAAAAGCACATACACAATACAGGTAAACACACTGAGTCTTCAGCATTTTAAAAATAGTTTAGCTATACAGATTTCAGAATCTTATATATTATAAATCCAGAATATTCCCATTGTATCTCCTTCCACCCCTTACCAATGGGGCCTTGCCATGGATTTGAGATTGACAGAAGTCAGAACTGAACGAATGCAATGAACCTGGTGTAGAGAGTTTCAATACAAACAATGAAAGCCAGAATTAGGGTTTGACACTGAGAGCTGTAGAAGACCTAGGAAATTATCCTTCTTATACAAAAGCACTGGTGCCTTGGCATCATCTGGGGAATTTGTTGGTTGGGTGGTTGGCTTTTGGTACAGACAGCTAACCTCCCAGTTCCCTGCACCCTCCACTGTCAGCAATAAAGCTCATCCAACATGACCTCTCCCGTTTTATAGGGTGTTAGATTTAAGTTACTCATCTGTCTGACTTCACATCACTAGTTCATGTCAGAGCCATAATCATAAGGAAAGCCTATAAAAATTGAGAAAGGATTGCCTTCCTCATTTGCGGCCATTACCACAAGCCTTACTTGGTCACCACTTCTATCAGCACTGCTTCTGTTTTGTCACTTATGATCCAATAGAGAAAGCCATGAAGGGGAAAAGTTGAGCCAGGGCAGACAGAGGAAAGAATTTGGAGATGATTATGTCTTGGGCACATACATATTTATTCTATACATACACTTGTAATATAACAAGTTTGGCTCGTTATAGCAGAATCATGAATTTGCAAACCAGGAACCCTAGGTCAAACATCACTCTCCCATTTATACTTGGGTGACCTTGAGGGAGTTACTTGACTTCTTTTAAGCTCACATTCTCTGTCTGCAAAGATCTTTAATAACACTCCACTCCTCACCACCACAAAGAGGTCACTCTATATCAGGTGCTTAGAAAATAGGAAAAAGAGTTAATTTTCACTCTTTACCCTCCTCTTTCACTTCTTTTCCTTAGCCTTGTAAAAACGTTAGCTTTGGAACTGGCTTTTTGAAAGGAGTCTAAAATGAAAGCACCAAGAACCTAGCAAAAGATTTAAAACACTGAACTTCTTCCCCTACGTTTCAAGAGTTTCGGTTTGTTTTGTCTCCATGTCTCTTCCCATTTCCCTAAACCAGAATCTTTGGGCCATTTGGGATTCGATAAATTTATGAACATATCCAAAACATTTCTCTTAGAAATTGTAATAGATACTGTGCTCCTTGAATATAGACTAGAAAGGGAGCTATTACATTGTATAAGCACCACTATTTGTGTTTCTCTAAAAATTAAGAAATTCTAATTTATCTGAGATCTCTTTATTCACATAGCTGATCACTAATGTGGTTAGAAGGACAAGTTAAAAAAACAAAAAGCAAACAAAACAAATAAAACAACCACTTAGGATCAGAACCCCAAATTGTTTAGAACAGAGATTTCAAGAAAGAACCATTTACACAAAGACAATGCAACCTTAGTTCTCCTTATGATAATAAGATCATTTCCCTCAGCCAAGCTAATAACTTAATACCATCAATATTTCCTCAGCTCAACATTAGATTAAGTATCTTTATCTTCCAATTAGCCGGCAATTATGTGTCTTAATATCTGACATTCTCTTGGATTTTGGTTAATCCATACAATGCCAATATTTAAAGATAAGGTCCCCAGGTCAATCAGCTAGAAACCATTCCCAGAAGTTGATGCTAATCAAATTTGTTCATGCAATTCAGTGACTATATTGCCATGATAAGTTTTGGAACAGATGTTTGACACTGAAGAAAGCTCCTTATGGTAGAATTTAAATCCCTTCTGTTCAGTAATGCCAAAGGTTATTAAAATACACTTTTTGGGGGTGACCTAATTAAGGCACTCGATCAAAAACAATCAAAACAGCAGCCCCCTTATAGCCTTCCCAAGAATGAGGTTTCTCAGCCTTTCAATGTAGCTGTGATGAAAGCACAGCATGAGGGATGGATAAAATTATGATCTACGCTGAGAAATTAGCCTTAAGCACTTGTTAATAAAAGCAAACAGAATTTTATAAACCAACATATAAACTTTGTGAGGTTATTTTATTACTTTCTGCACCAAGGTATAGTAGATTGATATAATTATCTTAGTGATATTCTTATTTAATTCATTTTTTAAAATCTTGGTTGATGATGGGAGGTCTAAAAATTAGAACAGATTGAATCTGGCTATTCTTTGCTCTAAGCTGCTTGATCCTTGATTAAATAGGTTTTTCTCCTGAAAGAAATACAAATACTCTGCACTTCACACCCCATGATTTTCAGAAATTAAAAAAAAAACTATTATATTGATTTTCCTAGACTATTCCTGCTTTGAGGTGAATAGTGGAGAATACACTTTATCTCTCTCTCTCTCTGTCTCCCCTTCTCTCAACGTCCAAAATTTATCATTCTGTTACACAAGTCATTTCATATTTAAGTAGGCATTGAAATATTAAAAACAAAACAGTTAAATTGAAATGTCTCTCTCACCCAATTAAAAACTAGAAAACTAAGGAACATTGAATAAACACACTAACATAAAGATACTAAAAGAGTGTCTTTCCACAAAGCTAGACTGCCTCCTAAAATATTTTGAGTATTAGTGCTTTGATTAGACTATTATTCCTTTTCATCTTAAATATTTTCACAATCCATTCTCATTCAGAAATTACCAATGCCAGTAAACTTAGAGGCCATGATGGTGAAGTCCATGCGTATGTTCATTTGGCTTTTGTAGGCTGATATTTCGAATAAAGTGACCTCAAGATTGACTATTGCATGGTTTACTCAGAAAGTTTCCCAGTTCTATTAAAAGTTTTATTGTTGTTTTAATATGACATAATCTTTGAAAATCAGGCAAGAAGTAGATCACCATAAAATTATTATCAGGCTAATCAAATCTCCTTGTAGCACTTATTAATAGAAATGATGATGTTGTCCCTTGCAGACCAGCCTTTCAGAACACAGGTGAACTAGAGTTTCCCTGCATGAATCACATCCTTTCAACCAGGTCTGAGAATGCTATAATAACAAATATACATATAAATCTTCATTGCAACTCCCCATGGTAAAAATGAAATTCAACTTTTCACTATTCAAGTATTCCCCTCCCCCTCTATCTCCTTTAGAGATTTTAAACCAGAACCTACTTAGCCAGAGCTGTCAGAGTATATGTGAAATAGCTGTTCCAAAAGGACATCTGTAAAATGTTAAAATAGGCTGTATCAATTAATGGCTCATGACCACAGGTCACGATATTTTACTTCCAGGAAGAGTTAAAGCTGATCTTTCCTTTTAAGGATATTAAAGATGCAACTGTTCATCTATGCACCAAGCAAATTCACTGCTAGCTTATATATGTTAAATGGAAATCTCAGCATAAAGGGGAAATCAACATCATTAGTAAAAACAAATTTTGTAGGAAAAAAAGATCTTGTAGATGAGCTCTAGCTTTAAAAACATACTATTGCCTATTTCAAAAAGGGACCTTCCTGATATCAGACACCTATTAAAACCCAGAAATGTTAGACATCTGTTACTGTGTTGCATGAAGGCAAAGACAGAGATATATTAGTACCATATGTGAAGGAATAGGATTTTGAAATCCAGCTTTGATGGTATTTCCCAAAATAAGTTGCCAGTTTTATAGAATAAATAAAATCAAAGACAAATGGCTTAAAAAAAAGAGAAAGAAACCTCGTCTTAAAAATTAAGCAATCCTCTATCAAAAAAATCATATATCTTCACATAGGCAATGTTATCAGTTTTTTTTCTTTTTTTTTTTAACAAGTGGCTTCTTGAAGTTGACCACAAGTACGACAACATAGATTCAAAGAGAAGTATGTGAGAAAAGTATTTTTGTAAAAAATGACTCCTGGGTCAGATGCTTGAAGGTGGGAGGAGGTGGGCACTGAAGCTGAAATTGAATCTCATTTCATTTGTTGTTATACTAGCAGTTCCTCATCTGTTGTAAGCTCAAGGGTGACCATAATTTACCTCACAGGGCCACAGTTTACCCTGTGGTGTTCCCTTACAGCCCAATAGATCATTAACACACTGTCATCTTGACTCTGCTTGATATCAGTTTGGATTGTGCCGGAGAGTTTGGTGGCTGCTTTAAAAAAAAAAAAAAAAAAAAAAGGAAAGCTTTCTAATGACCAAAAGAAAGCCCCAAGGTCTGAGGAATGGGAATCATTCTTTTGACAGAAACATCACCAGTTTTTTTCTAGACACAGCAGGGACAATATCCACCTTCCCATTCACAAGCTTGGGAGTGGGGTGGGGGGTAACATTAAATAATGAGAATCAGATCCTCTCAGGACAAAAAAGCAAAACAGCAGTTGAATTATCCTGGCAGTGGTCAAAATGAGGAAGTAGCTATGGCACTATCTAATTTAGGAGAGCTCACTAACCTTGTAAAGCATTGATTAATCTAACTAATCTTGTGTAATCACATTGTTTCTGAAGTAATAACTAAGCCTATCTTTAAGAAAGGAGAGGGTGGCTTCCTTAATCAGTTTATAGCTATAATTTCCAAACAGGAAAATAGTCTTAAGGGGCAAATATCTCAGGGAGTGGACGCAGTAACTAGATCTAGAGTCAGTAGAAGCAAGAAGTCTATACTCATGAGATTAAAGCCGATATATTACTAAGGGACTCTTCTGGAAATGAGAAACAAAAGAAGGAATCACTGGCTTCCTGGAGTGTGTGCAATAATGTGTCTCTGAAGGAAAAGAGAAGGCCTCATGAGGGAGCTTATGTCCTTAGGATTGGTAATAATTCCACTCATTCCCAGGAATATGGAATATTTTCTACTGTCCCTGGAGAAATTATAGGAGAACAGACTTGAAAGTATCAGTAGAAGGAACATAAATGCAATGCTTCATGCCTATGCCCCAGGATCATATTCATCAGAAGATGGGAAGCATGACTAAATTATTTTTAGCAGAAGTTCATATGGGGAAAGAAAGATAAACTATACTTTGGGTTCAATGTGACCAAGCATATGTGGATGACAAAGGGAGGAGAGAGAAGTGGATCTGCTCCCCATGATTAATTTCATGTAGATTTCCTTAGACTATCCCATGAGGTACAGTTTAGCTCTTGTAGGTCACACAGAGGGAACACACCTCTCAAATCTCGGGGGTGTATAACAGCCAAAGCTCAGTGATTCCTTGGGTTAAATGTTGGCTGGACAGCTGACAATCTCTGTTCAGCAGCTCTGCTCAGAACAGTGTCATCTTTCTGGGTCTGTGTCAAAAGAACATTTTCTCTTGGGTGTATGCCTTTTCATTGCCAGAGGACTAGTAAAAACATGGGGTGGCACTTCAGGTTTGTGCGTACATTTCATTGTCCAAGGAAGTCATACAGCTGCATCTCCAAGGCAGGCACCAGGGGTCACGTGGCAATGGATAGAAATGGAGAATGCTTTCACAGGGATGAGGAGGGAGAATATTCGGGAACAATAACACCATCCGCCACAATGGGAACTTGGGATGTGAACAAGAAAGGATGATCTTGACTTTCTTAACTGGCCAAATAAATTTCAAAACATAACTTATTAAGGGTAGATAGGGGCTGGGCAAATAAACAACCAAGCTATCAGGCCAATTTAGAAAATATATTCTAAAGTAAAGAAAATCTCTTTGGCCTCTATAAGTAAGTTATTCTTGCTTTTGAAAACTGTCATTCAAAAGGTATTTCTGGGAGTAAAGTTAAGTTCAGATGAGTTCCAGTCACCAAGCCAGACCACTGACTTAATGTAGTCAAGTTGAATGGTAATAACTCCACACTCTAGCCTAGGATAATATTAAGAGATTAAAATACGTAATAAAAACGTAATTAGCTAGTCGGAGTATTGAATGAAGTGGTTCATTTTACTCTGCTCAAATTTCAGGAGAATCAAAGCAAATAACAGGGAAACAAATATGTGGAAGGAGCTGGCATACTGTCTTAGTTTATCGGAAATTCACTCAAATTTCCTCCATTCACACTGGACTAAATGGTGACCTAGGGTTGCTGCCAAAAAAGAAAAAAATTCTTCAGTAATCATTTTTATATTATTTTAAAAGAGAAAATTAAGCGTGGCTCTGCTTTAAAAAAATTGAAACCACTTTTTTGGGATTGTTTTTAAGCATTAGCTTTAAGAGTTAATCAGAAAATTCAAACTACTCTATTCTCCAAATTTCTAGTTAATCTAATTTTGTTTTTATACCATACTAGGAATATGTTAGCATATATTCGTGCAATTGTGAAAGAGAGCTTATTCGCTTATTTACATCAGACATTTGGCCATTTATTATTACAAAACTCTTTATATAAAAACTTACTGAACATGATAGTCTCAGTTTCCTTATTTGTAAAAGAAAACTAGTTCTTGTAGACACCAAATAATTATGCAAAGATTTAGAAGTGTACCTGAAACCAGGAAAATGATAAATGTTGTTTATTTTTTTAAAAATCTATCCATCCATTTAACAAGTATTACAACTAGGTCCTAAAGTCAACCAGGCCAGTTGTTGGCAGAGGTGTGATCATAATTAAACGAGCAACAAACCTCAGCTGAGTATAAGGGAACTTCCCATTCTCTCTGAAATTATCTTTTCTAAAGCTCCTTTCCAGATGACATGACATTTCTTAATCTTGACAACATGATCATTTCTCAGCCTTCAGTGAAATGTTAAAAAAGAAAAGAATTATTTGAAAAGTTTGCTAAGTAGATATAAGTAAAAATAAAGTCCTTTGTATAAATAACACTTTAAGATAGTTCTCCAGTTCCGCTCCAAGCAGATAACTGATTCTGAACCCCGTATTTCAAGACATGTTTATCTTCATCGAGAGCAAAAGTAAACCTCAGCAGCCAAGGGCAAATACATTTAGCCAAAATTTTAAGAAGTATATTTTCATGTCTGACGTGATTCATCTTTCTCTAATCTAGATTCAGTTGTTGGCCTGTGTTGACTACCTACATACTTCTTTATAAAGCATAATAAAAGGATTTTGAGGTGAACAAGGAATGATTCCTTCCTTCTGGAGGCTGAGAATCTAGTCTAAGGGTATGTGAGTTGCTGGCTGGAGTAGAACATTAAATTATGTACAATTCTCAGAACCTCCTATGTTCTTTCACAGCCAGTGGTGTCCTGGTTAACTTGTTTTCTAAAAACAAATCAAAACTCCCTGGTTTATAATGTTTGCCAGTATCCATGGTATAAATACTCACAGCATGACTGACTTCAAGTTATCAGCAGTTGAACAAGTGGCTCTTCAAGTTCCTGAATATTTAACAGTCCATTCCTATGAGGCTGCACAGCATAGCTCAGCATCCTACTGCACCCACCTTTAGGCCTTCTGCCCTAACTTAGCTTAAAATTCCATTTTCCTTCTGGCCTGACTAATTTCTATCCCAATTTTAAGCCCCAACTCATGCCATTTGCTTTAGGAAGTCTTTCCCAAATCATCTCATTTTTAATTCTTTATTTCTACTCCAGGATCCTGGACTTAAGCACAACACTGATCAACACTATATTGGGAGCACTGTGTGTTTTTCCACCTTTTTCAGAGAACTGCGAATGACTTGAGTCAGAGTCTCTGCCTTTTCTCTAATTCATCATGGCCTGGCCCACGTCCTTTCTGGTTGGATTAAATAAACATATATATGAAAATAAATGCTATGGGAGAAGTACCACATACCCTTGGAGTTCAACTAAGAAAGAAACAAATGGCAATCAAAGAAGGTCTCATGGAACAGAAGACGTTTGTGGATAGGTTTGAAAATGGATATCATTTCCATTCGGGGAGATTGGAAAGTGGAAAGAATGTTCCATGCAGAGAAAAGAGCATGAACATAAAGTTCGGGGATAAGACTACGGGGCATGTTCAGTGGCAAAATGAATTATCCAGTAAGGGAGGAGCATCAGTTATATGATGGAAAGGATAGTGGGAAGTCAGTGTGGTTGCGGTTATAGTCCAGGATTCTGAAGTCTGGATAAGGAAGCTGCAATTAGTTTGGTAAGCAATGGGAAATTATATAATTAGAACTAAGCTTGAGAAGGACTATCTGGCAGGAGAGTGAAGGAGACACTGTTAAAAGGAAAGAGACAGTAGGGGAATGCATGAAAAATAAGGAAATTTTAAATTAAGGGGTTTAGCAAGGGTCTAGATTGGAGTTGGTGAATTTCAGAGATGCCATATAGCTAGAAATTTTAGAACAGAGATATATCGACTTCACTTTTTCCTTTCAAATACAAATAAATAGTAAGCAGATAGGTTAAACAACAGAAACAGTGAAACTGAACCGTTCCTGGGTCTTCTAATGATCTCTTTTTTTCTCTCTTTCCCTCCCTCCCTCTTTCTTCTTCTCTCTTTTCCTCCCTCTACCTCTCCATTTTCCCCCTCTCTCCCTCCCTCTCTTTTTGTTTTCAAAAGCCTTAGTTCTGTATCAGAAACGAAAAATTTTTCTCTATCACAGGAGTGATAATAACCAATATCACTCTCTTTACTTCAAATATTTCTGCCAAAGAAAGTGAATATTCTTATTAATAAGAGAGTGATTTTTACATTTACAACATGGTGTATATACCCATCATGCTTTGAGCATCCCAAGTATTATGGAATACATTTTTCCATTCGCTCTTTAGAAGCATTATGTGAAGCAATATATCACTTATATATTGGTGAGTCTAAAAATAAGTTTATAAACAAAAATCAGAATCATGCATCCAACTCCAGGTTATAAAAGCCAGATGACATACTTAGTAATCCTGCAGTGTACCATGTAATTACAAACTCTCTCCCTTGACTTGATCATAAGCTTGCTCTTCAAAGTAAATGTACATGTTTTCTTTTAATCTCTAATGAGTAGGTCACCTCTGAATTACAAAACTCCCAAACAAGACGTATTCTATCTCATTTCCCACTGCATCTTTAGAGACTATCAACGTGGGCAGACTGGCTTTCACAATATGTTCTCCTGTCAATTATTTTGATTTTCCAAGTTTAAGGTTATGGATAGTTCACAGAGAGTTGACAGATAAATTTATGTCATTATAGAACTAAGATGTATATCATATGGATTTTCTTGGTAGAGCTATATATTAAATAAAAGGACTTTAATAAATCATTAAGGCTTAAAGCCTTTACACAAATCACACCACCCTGGATAAACAGAGAACTAAAGTCCAATGGTGCCTGGTGGTAGTATCATTTCTACTACCTGCTTTATTTCTAGAACAGAAAGAAAATGAGGCTCATCCTGGGTCCTCTCCTGGCCTAAACCCTCCTCAATCATCACTTTCTTCTTTACTGAGGCTACTTTGGTTCTCCATTCAAATGTTTAAAATACTTATCACTCTGTGTATCATGTTGCACTGAAATGAGTTTTTTCTCTTTCTTTCCCTTTCTTTCTTTCTTTCTTTCTTTCTTTCTTTCTTTCTTTCTTTCTTTCTTTCTTTCTTTCTTTCTTTCTTTGTCTTTTTGCCTTTATGTAAAGCCACACCCGTGGCATATGGAGGTTCCCAGGCTAGGGGTCTAACAGGAGCTATAGCTGCCGGCCTTCACCACAGCCACAGCAATGCGGGATCCGAGCCATGTCTGCAACCTACACCACAGCTCACGGTAACGCCGGATCTTTAACCCACTGAGCAGGGCCAGGGATCGAACCCGCAACCTCATGGTTCTTAGCTGGATTCGTTAACCACTGAGCCACGAAGGGAACTCCTGAAATGGTTTTTATGTGTGTGATTTCCCTCAGAAATTGAGGGTTGTGTTTGTTTTGTTTTTATATATCTCAATATCCTCAACAGTACAGAGCCTAGCACACAGTAGGCCTTCGATTGATGCCTGTCAAAATGAACTAGCGTGTGCCCACATCAAAGTTTTGCTATTTCACAATTATGTATGTATAAAACATGGCAGTTTTGTAGCCCATTTACTCAAACTTCTAGGGAAGAAACATTAGCCATTCTGTTATGAAACCATATGTGCTCATTCGTAGACCAGAGGATACTTAAAATACAACACCACGTGAAGTGTGCCGATAAGCAGACATCAACTTAATGCACAGCCTAGGTGCATAAATTTTTAGGTTAATGCTGGATTCCTTTTATTATGTGAATAAGATGTCAATAGAAATGTGCCAATACTATAAAAATGCAATTAAAAACGTGATTGTATGTGTTAAATTGCTGCAGTAAGCTAAGGCAAGATAAGGGTAGAAGTTTCAGTTCACAGCAGCCCATCAAAAGCCATGTCCTAGTACAAAAGCAATCCTGAAGGCTATGTTTTTAATCACAAGAGATGGTGGTGGAAGAATGTTTTTCAATTAGCAGGACAAGAGCATTACTCTTCCCAACAGGAATGTTGACTAGCAAGCCCAAAAGGAAATCTAAGGAATGAACCATGCAGTTAATTCAGTGAATGTACACCTGCTGAAAAAATTAGTAGCCATAGGATCAAACATATAAAGATATTGCCTCTAAAATCGGTTTGTAGTTTCCAGTAGGTAATACAGTAGGTGATATTTCCCCTATAATTAAGCCAACAGGGTAACTGATTATCCTCTTCAGAAGACAGCCATGCTATCCAATGATTATTATTCAAAGGGAGGCTGAGGAGAGAAAAGAATGCTTTCTTCTGGGTACCACTTCTATATGACGATTCATTTGTGTAAGAAATATTCATTCACTCAAGGCTGGTATTCAAATCACCATCCTTAATTATAATGGTTGACTGCAGTGAATAATCTGTGGATGGTTTTGAGCTGCTGCCAAAGACAATATATTTCCAGGGATGGGGGAGGGGGGGCAAAGAACATGCTTTATGGGAAGAGAAGCTCTTTTCCCATAAATGATGAATCAATCCATTA
Source organism: Catagonus wagneri (assembly GCA_004024745.2). Taxonomy (NCBI): domain Eukaryota; kingdom Metazoa; phylum Chordata; class Mammalia; order Artiodactyla; family Tayassuidae; genus Catagonus; species Catagonus wagneri. The sequence continues at coordinate 3,519,505 of PVHT020001750.1, forward strand.
TATTTGTGATAATCAATGCTCTGGATCCTCTTCATGTCCTGGTGGGGGGAAGGAAAACCTTAGTGGCCAATCATTATTAATTCATTCATTGCACTAATATTAATCATGAGGAGCTAATGTGATATTAATGTGACTGCAATATAGACTTCAATAAGAATTTCACTCTAAAATAGAAACAGGGTATAGACTTTATTTTCTAACTTAGTTACCTAACGAGGGTAACTAAAGATTTTAAGGGAAGAAGGAAACATCTGACTTTCTTGCTACTGAGGATGGAACCAGGGGAATTATATTGAGGCTCACCCATAAATTTCCTGGTAGGTGCAAGGGTTGTTTGAATCTGTCAGCACTTCTGACGTTGAAATGTTCTTCCAGGAAATACGTATTGCTGACTGCTGGGGCAGCTGTGGCAGCAGAGGCAGGTTTCTGGGAATAGAATCTAATCTCTAATGGTGCCTGTCATTTTTTGAAAGGAGTTTGAGGAGGATGAACAAGAAGGGCAATAAAGCCTGACTTCCAATCTTGGATTTGAGAACCTTTCTGGAATAATCTTAATCCAATCTCTTCAAATGTGTAATAGGACTCGCTTCTAGAGACTCTCGGGCAAAGCAGTTTCAAGTCAATAGATTCAGCACTTTGATAGTCAAGAAAAAATGTGACCAATGTTCATTCTTGCTGGCTTAGCCTCAGTGCAAACCACCATCTTATTGGAATAACTCAACAGCTGGGTGATCTGGCAGTCTTGGGGCTACAGAAGCCAATGAGGTCCAGTATGATCTGACTCTCTTCACTTCTCTCTTACTGCTTATGTTAAAGGAAGCAGCTCAGAATTCTTCACATGAACTACACTGTTTCTTGCCTCCTTAACTTTGCTCATGTCAATTTCTCTGCCTAAAACCCCCATCCTCCCCATGTTCAGACTAGCTTTCTCCTCCTGTTTTAAAGTCCAAGTCAAGCATCCCTTCCTCCAGAAACCGCTCCCAGTTACGTCCTCCTCCTCCCTCATTTCTGTGCTCCCTGAAATTTCTGGGAACATGTCTATCGGGATACTTGCCACATAATTCAAATGACCCTTTTACCATTCTCCCACTAAACTATGAATTCCTCAATACTTAGGTGTTTCTTATTCATCTTCCTATCCTCAGCACTTAACCAAGTACCTGCCACATAGTAGAGAGATCAAAAATGTTAAATGAATAAGTAATGTAAATATATGAACGAATATATTAATGGCACATTTGAATATAGGTCTTTTACTTCTGTTTTAAGAATTCATTGGTCATACCGGGCATATCAGTAGGCTCTCACATAATGTTTTCTAGCATGCTTCTTCAATTTGTTCACTGTTTTACAATTCATTCAGCCTTTTTTCTCAGTAATCTCCAATGTCACCCTTTTTCTACGTTAGCCAAGTCTTTGCTGCCAGTCTAACTACCGTTAATTTCATCTTTTCCCCCAAAAATTATTTCATCTGTTGATTACATATGCATGTATTTGGCATAAAAATCTTACACATGTTTCTTCCTGACATAATCAATGATTTCTCCATCTATAAAACTGAAAAACTAATAATAATTTGCTCTAGGATTTGTGATTACAAATAACATGATTGATAGATAAAAGGTGATGTTATACAAAGTCATGCTAACAAATGTCAGACCGCTTCCTTTTCCATGCCTCTGATAGATTTAGATATACCTTAGAGCAAACAGAGAGATAAAATACTTTTCTCTTTTGGGTCAATGCTCTCCTAACTTCCAAGAGTATGTGTATCTAACTTTCCACATGTTTGTAATTTCATGGATCCTCTTTAGGTTCAACTTTGTCACCCCTAGAAAAACAAGTGGAGATCTTCAAAAGCATTCCCCTCTGCTCTCTGTGAAAGTCAGTCATGGTAGCTCTGTCTTAGTAATGAAGGCTAGAAATCCTAGTCAGCAATGCTTCCACTCAGTCGGTCCCTGCACGTGGTCAGTCACCTGGTGTGGAGGGCCATCACTCCATTTCAAATCATCTCATTAGAAAGTTCCCATCATGGCTCAGTGATAATGAACCTAAGGATGTATCCATGAGGATGTGGGTTTGATTCCTGGCCTTGCTCTGTGGGTTATGGATCTGGTGTTGCCATGAGCTCTGGCTCATAGACATGGTTCAGTTCCCGTGTTGCTGTGGCTGTGGCTGTGGCTGTGTCATAGGCCAGCAGCTGCAGCTCCAATTCAACCCCTAGCCTGGCAATTTGCATATGCTATGGGTGCAGCCCTAAAAAGCAAAAAAAAAAAAAAAAAAAAATCCCATGAGCGTTTCCCTTCCTTCCCACCTCCAAGGCCTCTGCCTTAGCTTAGGACCTTCTCATTTTTTGTTCAGCTTATGCAGTAGCTCCTGAATTAGCCCCTGCCTTCTATATTCTCAGTTATGTCTGCCCCACCCTTAGATAGTTTTTTAATCACATAATAGCCCTGCTTATGAGCCTGGCTCTGTATCGAATTAACTCTGAAGTCCTTAGGCTAGTACCTATGGCCTTTTCCAATCTGCCACCAGACATATTTCCAAGTTCATTTCATGCCTTTGGAAACTTGCTCTCTTTCCTCTGGTCACATGCAGAGTTAGAGCAAAGTTCTGGGAAGGCAGGAAAAAACATTTGTAGAGGGCCAAGGCTTTTGCTGGGTCTTGTGTGTGTTGCCTCTTTCCATTCTAAGAACTCCTCGAGCTGACTATAATTTCCCCTATTTTGAAAATTAAACAAGAGCAACAATGAAAAGTGGTCCAGAAGCGCTCCAGTCCAGATTTCCCAAATGATGGAGGAAGCATTCTACCTGAGATCTGTCTCCACGGTCTTTCCATGACACCCTGCTGTTTGATGTTCCTCAAAAGTTTGTCTGCACCTGTGTGCCTTTCAAGGGGAGCTTCTTTTTTCTTTAACATTCATGTCCCTTTTCTCCTAGTCTACCCAATAACCTTTTAGTATCCACATTTCATATACTTTTTTTTTTAATGAAATTTGCCTCATTTTCTTTTCTCTCCTCATGCTTCAAACATAAATATGGCCTATTGCTTATTCCATCCAATTGCAATGATCAAACTGTGCCACCTTCAATGGCAAGGAGAATATCTTACACATTTATTTTATTTTTTACCTTTTTTGATTTTTAGGGCTGCACCTGCAGCATACGGAATTTCCTAGGATAGGGGTCAAACTGGCATGGCAGCTGCTGGCCTACGCCATAGCTCCAGCAATGTGGGATCTAAGCAGCATTTGTGACCCACACATGGCTCATGGTAACACCTGATCCTTAACACACCAAGCAAGGCCAGGGATCGAACACATATCCTCATGAACACTATGTCGGATTCTTAGCCCACTGAGCCAGACCTGCCTTTCTTTATACACCACCTGGCCATTCCACTCTGTTTGGCCTTCCTCTTGCAGAATTCTTGGTCTTGGGCAATATCCACACCATCTACCACTACTTTCACAGCTCATTTCTTCCCTGAATGGCAGTATGGTGTAATAGTTTAAGTATGAACTCTGGAGCCAGATTAGTTTAGGTTCAAATCCCAAGTCCCTGTTCCATTATTTAATTAACTTATCTGTGTCTTCATTTACCTGTTTATAAACTGAGAATACTAACAGCACCTTCTTCATAAGGCTGTGTGACTACTAAACTAGCTAATGTATATAAAGTTCTTAAAAAAATACCTGGCACATAGTAAGTTCCGCATATGGGTTAATTAATACTTTTGTATACTGTGTTCATTAGCTGTCTAATCCAGTAGACATACGCCTTGACCTCTCTATGGGTGACTTACACTAAGATAGTTTTTACCTCTGATATCTGTTCTAAATTATAATTCAATTTTCCAAATGGATGTTGAATATTGTTCCTAGATATTTGTGACATAAAAACTCACATGCTAAAGCCAAAACTATCATTCCATCCCCAAACTTCTATTCTCATTAACTTTGTTTGTTTCCTTTGCTATGGCTCTCAAAGTACGTCAATAGATCACACTGCATCTCCTCCCAACTTTCTTTACACTATCATGTTAGTTGAGACTTAATTACACTAAGCCCTTTGTATGTGTGAGTTCTATGTTGAAGGACACAATCAACCACGGATATAAAGTATTCTGAAAAAAATTACAGAAAGTTCCAAAAAGCAAAACGTGAAGTTGCCAACCTGGCAACTATTTACATAGCATTTACATTGTATTAGGTATGATAAGTAACCTAGAGATGATTTAAAGTATACAAAAGGATGTGTGCAGATTACATGCAAATACTATGCTCTTATATATGGGACTTGAGCATCCACATATTGTGATATTTGAAGAGTTGTGGAACCAACCCTGCATGGTTACAGAGGCAGGACTGTACCTATGTCAGGCAGAAAAACAGCATATGAATCTCTTCTAATTAGAAAGTATTTAAAACTGCATAAAAACAATATTATCAACATTTGTATGATGCCATTTAAACAATACTGAGGGGAAAATGTACAGTATCGAATGCCTATATTCAAAAAGAAGAAACTCAAATTAATGACTGCATCTTTACTTTAAGAAATTATAAAAAGAGAAAGACAAAAGACTCCAAATAGCCAAAACAATCTTGAGAAAGAAAGCAGACCTGGAAGAATCTAAACAATACAGTGAACTAGTGAATAGGAAAAAGAAGCAGAGACAGATATAGAGAACAAACTAGTGGTTACCAATGGGGAGAGGGAAGGGGCAGTATAAGGGAAAGGGGGAAAACTGGGATTTTATGGAATCATGTGTGTGAAAAGTTTGAAAATTCTAAAGCACTATAAAGAATCTTTTATTCAATTAAAAAATAAAAATCACTAAAAAGAAATCATAAAAGAAAAAATTAAAGCAAGGTAAGCAGGAAAAAAAAAAGAGATAATAAAGATCAGAACAGAAATCAATTAAACAGAAAATAAGAAACATCAATGAAACCAAACTGTGGGATCAATAAAATTGATAAATCTTGAGTCAAACTGAACAGGAATAAAAAAGAGAAGATACAAATGACCAATATCAAGAATGGGAGAGTGGTCCTCACTACAAGATTTGGCAGACAGATATTAAAAGGATAATAAGGAGGGCACTGTGAACACTTCCATGACAATAAATTAAAAAATTCAGAGTAAACGCACAAATTCCTTAAAACCACCAAAGCTTATACAAGAAGAAATAGATAACCTGACTACCTGTATATCCATCAAGAAATTGACTTTTCTGTTAAAAAAATATTCTCTCAAGAAAATTTCAGGACTAGATGGCTTCACTGGTGAATTCTATCAAATATCTAAGGAAGATAAAAAGACTATTTCTACATAAATTCTTCCATAAAATTGAAGAAGGGCTGATTCTCCACTTATCCTATGAGTCTAGCATTGGCCTCATATCAAAGTAAGAAAGAGAATTTACAAGGAAAATGCCCTATCAATATTCTTTATATAGATCTAAAATTTACTTAGATATTAAAATATGTTAAACACAAATTTAATAATTCAAATCCAACAATATAAAGGGATAATGTATCATACAGGGTACCATTTATTTCAGGAAAGCAAGAGTGGTTTCACATTCAATCCATATAATTTATCATATTAACAGACTAAAAGTGAAAAACCATATGATCTTCTTACTAGGCATAGAGAAACCATTTGACAACCTTTTGACAAAATCCAATATTCATTTGAGATTAAAAAAAAAAATCTCCCACCAAAACAGGAATAGAAAGTACCTTTCTCAATCTGATAAAGGACATCTACAAAACAAAACAAAACAAAACCCTATAACCAATGTCACTTAATGGTGAGAAGCTACATGCTTTCCCCCTTAGATCAGGAATGAGATGATGTTTTTTACCACTTCATTCAGCATTATATTAGAGGTTCAGTTAGTAAAATACGGCAAGATAAAGCAAAGGCATCTAGATTGGAAAGGGAAAATTAATATTGTCTTTATTCACAGATGGCATGGCCATGTTATGTAGAAAATCCCCTGGAATCTATGAAAAGGCTACTAGAACTAATAAGCAATTTTAGTAAACTTGCTCTTTACAAGGTCAATATTCCAGAAGGAATTTTGTCTCTATGTATTAGTGCCAATCAGAAATTGAAATTTTAAAACCATCATTTATAATAGCATCAAAAATTTAACATATAAGAGATAAATCCAGAAAAAATGTACATAATCTGTAGCCTGAAAATTATAAAACATTGCTGACAGAAATTAAAGATAATCTAAATAATTACAGAAATATACCTTATTCATGGATAAGAATATCCCTAAGATGTCAAATATCCCCAAAATGATCCAAGGATTATTTGGAAAGTGCTGATTGATTATTTTTACTGTTTTTGACTAGGATGTTCATGTCATGAGCATGCATATAAATCAACTTAACCAAATTTTAGGCTTTAAATATGTGATATTTCTTTGCAAGAAATTGCAATATTTCTTTCCATACCTTAATGGAAAATCACAAAGACCCGTTGGTTCTCCATAGATTTCATGTGACAAAATTCGAGGTTTTTAGTGGGGAAAATACAGGCATTAAGTTTTTCCTATCAACTAAATCACTACAAGGAAATAATTTCACTCTTTGAGTATGGGTTCTTCCATCTATAGAGCAAGAATAACATCTGGCTGAAATGGTTGTTGTGGGAAGTAATTATAACATCTTATTTAAAAGCTCAGGATAGTACCTGAAACCTAACTTTTAAAATTCTTTTTAAAAATAGCTTTTAAAATACTAAGATAACAAGTGTGAGCAGTCATCAGGTATTGCCTTAGAGATCAGTCAATGTTTAAAAAGAAAAGACCAGAGCATAAAGAAACTACTGTACATCCCTTAGTTCACATTCTGCCTAGGACTTATCCCAAGTTTATGTTGCTAAATAATTCACAGAGCCTTATGCTACACAATTTAAAATTGTACAGATGGGAGTCCCTGTTGTGGCTCAGTGGTAATGAACCCAACTGGTAACCATGAGGATGCAGGTTGGATCCCTGGCCTGCTCAGTGGTTTAAGGATCCACTGAGTGAGCTGCAGTATAGGTTGCAGATGTGGCTCGGATCCCGCATTGCTGTGGCTGTGGTGTAGAATGGCAGACTCAGCTCCATTTTGACCCCTAGCCTGGGAACTTCCATATGCCACAGGTGCAGCCCTAAAAAGGCAAAAAAATAAAAATGTACAAATGATTGCAATGGGCACCATGATTTGTTAACAATACCTGAATTTTCCTAAAACTTGTGTTGGCAAATATTTGTTCACACAATTACAAACATAACATATTAGGAGGTAACTACTGCCACTGTCTTTTAGAAAGGTGTACATTTCAACCTGAAACAAATTTCACAAACACTATATGCCATTTGAAATGTATAGCTTTCTTTCCTCTAACGCTTAATATGTATCACTGAACTTCAGTGGTGAAATATACCTAGCTTTGTGATCATGTGCAAATTCATAACATTTCTAGATCCCTGCTTAATTTTGATTAAGCCTTACTCTTGATCCAAGCCAAGTGTAAGGCTTGGATTACATGACTTAATAGATCTTTACCTGCTCCAAGATTGTATTGCTGGGGTAATATATGATGAATTATTTGAACACTTGAGTGCTGTGAATTCATCTTGGATATTTTAAAGTATGTTATTGAAGGTTTAATTTTATAACTGTCATTAAAATACATATGTGTTTTTTCCTAACACATTATCACACACTTATGGAGATTTTTTTTCTGGATAATTTGGACCAGCAGAAAATTTAGAGCTCTCAAAACTGGAGCAAGGACTGACTAGATTCACTAATACCAAATTTATAATGTCTGAAGGATACCATTATTTTAAAATAAATGTCAGAGAAAGAGGCCCTACTCAATATTCTGTGATAACCTATATGAGAAAAGAATCTGAAAAAGAATGGATGTGTGTATATGTATAACTGAATTACTTTGTTGTAGAGCAGAAATTATCACAATATTGTAAATCAACTATATTTTAATAAAACTTTGAGAAATGAAAAAACAATATATTGGGGGGGCAAAGACTGGCAATGGATCAGATGATTGTACTAAATGTTAACTTGTTTTATTTTTCAAATATGTACAAATATTTAATTTTTGTAGTTTTCCAGAACTGGAATATTTACTTCAGAATATTTAGTTTTATTCTATTTTAGGTGATAGGATCAAATGTGCTTATATTGTATCTGGACTTCTCAGGGGCCTATATTTTGGGCGGGTTAGAAAACTTGGAAAAAAGAAAAAGAGAACATAGGTAAGTAGAATTGTGTGTGAATGTGTGCGCGCGCGCGTGTGTGTGTGTGTGTGTGTGTGTGTGTGCACGTGTACATATGTGGGTGTTACTGCCAAAATTTAAAAAGAAGCATAACTGTCAATAAATGGGCAATGGTGTTGTTTGTTTGGCTCATATATAAGGTTTTATCTGTAAAACGTCATGAATTACTTGCCTAATTCATGTTTGTGCATATGTGCTGGTAAACCCATATAAATATACTTTGCATAATATAATCCTATAGTATTCACAACAGAAAATTTAAATATAATGGTGTCTTTAATACTTTAAGAATAATATCAGGGATGATGAACATGCATGTTAGTAAACCAAAAAACCTTTTGTAATTTTATACACCCATATTGGTGTGTATCTGTGTATACAGAGAGAGAGGCACATATATATATATATATATATATATATATATATATATACATCTGTACATCTGAGAGTATTTTAAAGGAAACTTGTCAAAATCACAATAGAAGTTGAAGAGAGCATTCGCAAAATCTCCAAATCTCTAGATAATACCCGGAATAATTTTTTAAAACATGGAAAAATAATTATAAAATATATTGTGTTAATAAATCAGAAAAGGCGCTTGAAATAATCTCATAAAATGTTATAGCTTAAATAATGCCCTTCATCAGTATTCTTTGTTTAACATTTTATGTTTATTGATAAATGAAGATGCATTTAAATAATTCAAAGAAAACATTAGCTGCGAGCAAGGAATTAATAATTGATAGGACTGGAAGGACTCTTTTCACTTGGGAAACAGATAATATTAGCTTAATGTGGGGCTGTAGGAACAGAGGAAATGTAATGGATCTGCCTGCTTTAAACTGATGATGGTTATTGTGGTCTAAAAGTTGCTACAAAGGCAAAAGCGGGACAGCTCGGCAAGTGCAATAGATTTCACTCATAGGAGCTGACAGTGCAAACTGCGGTCTGATGTGCCAGATTTATATATGGGAGGAGACCTAATGATCATGACATATACTAAGGAGATGAAAAAAAAAATAAATGCAAGTTAACCATAATTGGAAAATGGGAAGAAAAACCCTTTGAACATATCAAGATGATAAAAAGATTTTACTTTTCTCCTCCTTGTGTTTGAGCAGGGAGGCCAGTTAGAACCTAGCTACTTTGCTTTTGACCAGGAACACCCATCATAAGGTTTGAGTTAGATTCTCAGTGCAATTCAGGCAGCAGCTGCAGCTGCCTATGCTGCAATGCCAACATCTTTGGGCGGTTGTGGAAGATGAACTCCCCCAGACAAGAGAGACACATGTGTTGGCTATTTTCACCTCACCTGTATTTGTCCTTCTCCAAATATCACAGAAAATTGAATCATACACATCTAGGGGCTCCAGAGCTCATTAATTTTGTCCTGCCTTTTCTGCCTTCTCCTTCATTTCCACTCCCAGAGCCAGAGAGTTATTCTTAATAGTGCACAGGGAAAGTTCAAATTACTCCCTGGTAAATTCATTTTTGCCATTGGGAAGGGCTCCTTAATTTCTAATCTGGCATAATTTAAATATATGTCTTTAATAGTTATGTTGAACACCTCTTGGTCTAAAAGAATCTCTAAATACAAACAGCCATTTCATTAAATATCCCTCAAATTCGTCATTTTTGCATTAACATTAATTTCCACAAATGCAGGCTTGGAAATAGTTTCAGAAAAAAATATTTTTTGGTAAAATTTCCACCTCTTCAAGTCCACTGATTCTGTAGCTTTCCCTTTTGGGAAGATGTGGAATTCCAAATATTTATATATACTCAACTCTTAAGGACATAAGAATACATTACATAAGCTCTTTTGGTTAAATCTGACAGACTGACGACCTTCTCTTCTCACTCCAAACATTCACACAAAAGTCACAAAGAAAACATACAATAAAAGAAAAGAAATTACTTTCCCCCAACGTTTTGTTTCATTTAAAGAAAAAAAAATGGCAGAATAAAGTCACAACTTCAGAGACACTGCTCCCCCTGCCCCAGGTCCCAGGCAGGCAAAATAAAAGGATGTAGTGATCTGGATGAAGGGTAAAAATACCAAAATGAGGAAAGTGTGACCAACTAATGGTGCTTAAGAGCTCTAGATTGCCACTGCCATGAACAAATATGGATTTGATATTGCTACACATTCAACTTTCAAGAGAAACCAGAAATGTAATTTTTGTTTTGTGTGTGGCATGTCATAAGCCTGAAAAGTCAGACCAAATTCAAATGAACAAATATTTCTTGGATTGGTCCACATTGTGCAAACCAAATAGACATGCCTGAATGACTATAGATCAGGTGAATTAGTCCAGCCAGAAACTATGGGTAAAGCCCAAGCTCCTCTCCTGTCTTCTCACTAAGGCATGGAGTTACTTCGACTAGGAAGTCTCTTATTTGTGCAGACTAAAATCTATTATCATCTTGATCACTCCTTTATTTTGCAAGCCAGTCCACCTGCAGTCAGCATATACCAAACTATTTATAACATCAATGGTGAAGCTGAAAGTATTTCCACTAAGATAGGAACAAGACAAAGATTTCCACTCTCACCACTTTTATTCAACATAGTTTTGGAAGTCCTAGACATGACAATCAGAGATGAAGAAGAAATAAAATTAAACCAATTTGGAAAAGTAGTAAAACTGTAACTGCTTCCAGGTTACATGATACTATACATAGAAGATCCTAAAGATGCTATCTGAAAATTACTAAAAGTCACTAATCAATTCAGTAAAGTTGCAAAATAAAAATTAATAAAAAGAGAACTCACATTTCTATAAACAATGAAAGATCAGAATGAGAAATTAATAATCCCATCCACTATCACAACAAAAAGAATAAAACACCAAGGAATAAATACCTAAGGAGGCAAGAAACCTGTATTCTAAAAACTGTAAGACAGTGATTAAATAACTCAATGATATAAACAGATGGAAAGACAGACGTGCTCTAGGATTGGAAGACTCAATATGATCAAGATGACTTTACTAACCAAAGTGAACTACAGATTCAGCACAATCCCTATCAAATTACCAATGACATTTTTCACAGAACTAGAACAAAACACTTTACATGTGTATATAAACACAAAAATTGCCTGGATAGCCAAAGCAATCCTGAGAAAGAAAAATGAAGCTGGAGCAAACAGGCTCCCTGTCCTCAGGCTATACTACAAAGCAACAACCATAAAAACTGTATTGTACTGGCAAAAAAACAGAAATATAAATCAGTGGAACAGGACAGTAAGGCCGGAATTAAACCCATGCACCTATATTTAACTAACCTATGAGAAAGGACACAAGAATATACAATGGAAAAGACGCAGTCTCTTCAATATATGTGCTGAGAAAACTGGCCAGCTACATGTAAGAGAATAAAATTATAACACTAACACCATACACAAAAATAAACTCAAAGACCTAAATGTAAGACTAGAAACTATAAAACTGCTGGAAGAAAATATAGGGAGAACACACTTAAACCACAGCAATATTTTTTTGAATCCACCTCCTAGAGTAATGAAAATAAAAACAAAAATAAATGAATGAGACCTAATTAAATGTAAACTCTTTTGTACAGCAAAGGAAATCATAAACAACAAAAGAGAGACAACACACAGAATGGGAGAAAATATTTGCAAATGAAGCAACTGACAATGGGTTAATCTCCAAAACTATACAAACAACACATCCATCTCAATATCAAAAAAAAACAAACAACCCAATTAAAAAATGATCAGATCTAAATAGACATTTATCCAAAAAAACCACAAATGGCAAAAAAAAAACCTCATGAAAAGATGCTCAATATCAGTAATCATTAGAGAAATACAAATCAAAACTACAATGAGGTACCATCTTACACCAGTCAGAATGGCAATCATCAATAAATCTAGAAACAATAAATGCTGGAGAGAATTTGGAAAAAAGGGAAACTCTATTACACTGTTGGTGGGAATGTAAGTTGATATAATCACTATGGAGAACAGTATGGAGTTTCCTTAAAAAACTAAAAATAGAACTACCATATGATCCAGCAATCCCACTCCTAGGCATTGCTCAAGAAAAAAACCATAATTCAAAAATATACATGCACCTCAATGTTCATAGCAGTACTATTTACAATAGTCAAGACATGGAAGCAACCAAATGTCTGTTGACTGAGGAATGGATAAAGAAGCTGTGATACACCCCAAAAAATCAAGTACTTGGGAAAAAACTTGACCAAGGAGGTGAAAGACTTATACGCTGAGAACTATAAAACATTAATCAACGAAATCAAAGAAGATACAAAGAAATGGAAAGATATTCCATGCTCATGGGCTGGAAAAATTAATATTGTAAAAATGGTGATACTACCCAAAGCAATCTACAGATTCAATGCAATCCCTATCAAATTACCCATGACATTCTTCACAGAACTAGAACAAACAATACAAAAAGTTATATGGAACAATGAAAGACCCAGAATTGCCAAAGCAATTCTGAGGAACAAAAACCAAGCAGGAGGCATAACTCTCCCAGACTTCAGGCAGTATTATAGAGCCACAGTAATCAAGACGGTGTGGTACTGGTACCAAAACAGACACACAGACCAATGGAATAGAATAGAGAACCCAGAAATAAACCCAGACACCTATGGTCAAGTAATCTGACAAAGGAGGCAAGAACATAAAATGGGAAAAAGACAGTCTTTTCAGTAAATACTGTTGGGAAACCTGGACAGCTGCATGCAAATCAATTAAACCAGAACACACTCTCATACCATGCACAAAAATAAACTCCAAATGGCTTAAAGACTTAAATATAAGACAAGACACCTTTAAGCTCCTGGAAGAAAACATTGGCAAAACATTCTCTGACATCAACCTTATAAATGTTTTCACAGGTCAGCCTCCCAAAGCAACAGAAATAAAAGCAAAGATAAACCAATGGGACCTAATCAAGCTGACAAGCTTTTGCACAGCAAAGGAAACCAAAAAGAAAATGAAAAGACAACTTACAGAATGGGAGAAAATAGTGTCAAATGATGCAACTGACAAGGGCTTAGCCTCTAAAATATGCAAACAACTCATACAACTCAACAGGAAAAAAGCCAACAACCCAATGGAAAAATGGGCAAAGGACCTGAATAGACATTTCTCCAAAGAAGAGATGCAGATGGGCAACAAGCACATGAAAAAATGCTCAACATCACTGATGATTAGAGAAATGCAAATCAAAACTACCATGAGATACCACCTCACACTAGTCAGAATGGCCATCATTAACAACTCCACAAACAACAAATGCTGGAGGGGGTGTGGAGAAAAGGGAACCCTCCTGCACTGTTGGTGGGAATGTAAGCTGGTACAACCACTATGGAAAACAGTATGGAGGTACCTTAGAAAACTATACATAGAACTACCATATGACCCAGCAATCCCACTCTTGGGCATATATCCGGACAAAACTTTCCTTGAAAAAGACACTTGCACATGCATGTTCATTGCAGCACTATTCACAATAGCCAAGACATGGAAACAACCCAAGTGTCCATCGAGAGATGATTGGATTAGGGAGATTTGTTATATATACACAATGGAATATTACTCAGCCATAAAAAAAGAATAAAATAATGCCATTTGCAGAAACATGGATGGAATTAGAGACCCTCATACTGAGTGAAGTAAGTCAGAAAGAGGAAGACAAATACCATATGATATCACTTATATCTGGAATCTAATATACTGCACAAATGAAACTTTCTACAGAAAAGAAAATCACAGACTTGGAGGACAGACTTGTGGTTGCCAAGAGGGTGGGCGAGGGAGTGGGATGGTATGGGAGTTTGGGGTTAACAATTGTAGACTGTTGCCTTTGGGATGGAAAAGCAAGGAGATCCTCCTGTATAACACAAGGAACTATGTCTAATCACGTGTGACGAATCTATATATGTATGTGTAACTGGGTCACCATGCTGTACAGTTGAAAAATTGGCAGAAAACTGTAAACCAGCTATAATGGATAAATAAAAAATAAAAAAAATTAAAAAGAAACTGTGATACATATATACAATGGAATATTACTCAGCCATAAAAAAGCATGAAACAATTCCACTTGCAGCAACACAGATGGACCTAGAGATCACCATACTAAGCGAAGTAAGTCAGAGAAAGACAAATATCATATGGTATCATTTATATGTGGAATCTTAGAAAGAAAAAAAAGGATACAACTTATTTGCAAAACAGAAATAGACTCATAGACTTTGAAAACAAATTTGTGGTTACCAAAGGGGAAAGGTGGGGGGAGGGATGGGGTAAGGATTTGGGATGGATATATGCACACTAAAGTATACGGAAAGATTGGCCAATGGGGACCAATATCCTGTGATAATCTATACAGGAAAATAATCTGAAAAAGAATGAAAATCACCACAACATTGTAAATCAAATAATACTTCAATAAAATTTTAAAATAAAAAGAAAAAAAGAACTTTATATAACTTGGCTTTTTCAAAATTCTTCTTAAAATTAAATATTTTACAATCATAAAGAATATGTGCTTATTTGTAGAAAGTATAGAAATTACCCGTAATTCACCATTTCTTTTTTTTTTGCATTATAGCTGGTTTACAGTAATTCACCATTTCAAAGCAACCACCATTACTAGTTTAGTGTATTTTATTTTCTTTCATTTTCCTATACATATAAAATGTATATTCTTTAGTAACTAAAATCATAATGTATGTTTAGTTCTGCTGCAACACTGCTTTCAAATTGTTATGAGTTCTCTTATGTGGCCTAAAAGCACTTTTAGAAAAGAAAATTATTTGCAAAGTTTTACATTTTTTTTCTCCTAAGACCTAGATCTGATACTTTAATAATTGGAATCTGAATAACTGGAATACTACAGCCATAAAAAGAATAACATTTTGCCAATTACAACAACATGAATTGACTTGGAAGTTATTATGGTTAGTGAAATAATTTAGAGAACAACAAATACCGTATGATATCACTTATATGTGGAATCTAAAAAATAAATCTAGTGGAGTTCCCGTTGTGGCTCTGTGGTTAACGAATCTGACTAGGAACCATGAGGTTGCGGGTTCAATCCCTGGCCTTGCTCTGGTGTTGCCGTGAGCTGTGGTGTAGGTTGCAGACGTGGCTCGGATCCCGCATTGCTGTGGCTCTGGTGTAGGCCAATAGCTACAGCTCCTGTTAGACCCCTAGCCTGGGAACCTCCATATGCCATGAGTGTGGCCCTAGAAAAAGGCACGAAGACAAAACAATAAAATAAAAATAAAAAATAAATCTAGTAAATATAACAAAAAGGAAAGAAATTCATAGATACAGAGAAAAAAACTAGTGGTTACTAGTGGGGAGACGGAATGGGGTAGGGACAAGATAGGGGTAGGGGATTTAAAACTACCAACTACTATGTACAAAATAAATAATAGATAAAAAGGATATACTATACAGCACAGGGAATATAACCAATATTTTATAATAACTATAATGGAGTATAACCTTTAAGATTGTGAATCACTATGTTTTACACCTGAAACTTGATAAATACTGTAAATCAACTATACCTCAATAAAAAATTTCTCCTAAGACCTAGATCTAAGACCTAGATATCTTAATAATTGTATTTGTTGAGGACCAAAGTTTTATGCAAGCCAATAAGGAAGCAAGTTAGAATTGGTGTCATTTATTATGGCATAATATGAATGACCAGCTTACAGATGTACAGAAAAATTTTAAAATCAATTAGGAGATTGCTATTAGTAAACTACAAATTTCAATTCTGAGTTTTCCAGTTTCTTAAGACTATGTTTATTAATTCACTTATTTTTTCATCCATATATTCCTCCATTTATTCAGTTTTATTTTTAAACCTGCTTTTGGTTATCTAGGTGTTGCACTATGTTCTAGCAATACAGAGACAAATATGACATAAACACAACCTCTACCAACTTTTTAAATAGAGGACATAATAAAATGTATAACTAAAATCCCATAAAAATACTAGTAGAGAATACTATAGAGAATTAAAGATTTGAAGCCCCAAGCATGAACGGAATCCTGTAATTCTTAAGTGGACCACACCACATTAGTAGTATTTCCTCATGATCGCCATTTCTTACATTGTCCACTGAGGACATCTGGATAATTCCTGTCTGTGTTTGTGTGTAAGTTATTATCTCACATGATATCTTATATGCTGTTATAGCTTAATTTTGTACTTTCTTGCTTTTCTTATGTGGGATGAATTTCTTCTCTTTTTCTGTTTTTAAAAGATTTATTTTTTATTGAAGTTTAGCTAATTTACAATGTTACATTGGTTTCAGGTGTACAACATAGGATTCAATATTTTTATACATTATACTCAATTTAAAGTTATTTTAAAATAATGACTGTTTCTTTGTGCTCTACAATATATCTTTGATGTTTACCTATTTTATGTTTGTATCTCTTAATCCCATATGCTTATCTTTCCCCTTCTTCCCTCTCTCTCCCCACTTGTAACCACTAGTTTGTTCTCTATATCTGAGAGTCTGTTTCTATTTTGTTATACATATTCATTTTATTTTGCAGTTTCCCCATGCAAGTGATAACAGAGTATTTTCTAGGTTCATGTTGTTGCAAATGGCAAAATTTCATTATTTTTGTGGCTAATATTCCATTACATATATATGTGTATATACATATACACACACAAATATGTATATATACACTCATATACATATAACATATTTATCCATTCATTTGTTGATAGACACTTAGATGGCTTCTAGATCTTGGCTACTGTAAAAAGTGTGATAGTGCTGCTACGAACATTGGGGGTATGTATCTTTTCTAACTAGTATTTTCATTTTCTTCAGTTATACAGTGGAAGGTGAGTGAAATTACTATCATATGGTAGTTCTATTTTTAATTTTCTGAGGACCCTCCATACGTTTTCCATAGTGGCTGCACCAATTTACATTTCTACCAACAATGTACAAGGGTTCCCTTTTCTCCGCATCCTCGCCAGCATTTGTTATTTGTGGTCTTTCTGATGATAACAATTCTGACAAGTGTGAGATGATATCTCACTCTGCTTTTGATTTGCTTTTCTCTGATGATTAATAATGTTGGACATCTTTTCATAGGATAAATTTCTTTCCCTTTTCCTTTGATATAGTTTTTCAAGTTGTAAATTCACATCTATAATGTTTCCCCGCTAGTTTTGAAATTTACTACTCACCTCTTGATCATATATTCATTATTTTAAGCATTAAAGAGCATTTATAAGTGCCAGTTAATTCATATTACTATATACACCTTGTAGAATATCCATAGACTCTGTGCTCAAAAAAGTTGCATTTTAGATAATAGACAGAAATGCTAAATGATACTGAGTCTAAGATTGACTCCTTTAGACTTTTAGAATTTCCAAACTACTCTTAAGTGTATTATGAAAAGATGAAATGAGCAATTTATATTGTTATACAAAATATTTTATTTCCAGCTTAGTTAAGTATCTTAGCTTGCATTAGTAGGAGAGAAGTGCATTTGTTCCAGCTGGGAAAAGACACAGGTGACACTTGGAAAGCCTGTGCCCAGGAGCCTCTAACTGGGTTTGAAGATGGGCAGCCTCGGAGTTCCCGTTGTGGTGCAGTGGTTAACGAATCCGACTAGGAACCATGAGGTTGCGGGTTCCATCCCTGGTGTTGCTGTAAGCTGTGGTGTAGGTTGCAGACGCAGCTCGGATCTCACGTTGCTGTGGCTGTGGCGTAGGCCAGTGGCTATAGCTCGGATTAGACCCCTAGCTTGGGAACCTCCACATGCCGCAGGTGCGGCCTTAAAAATGACAAAAAGGCAAAAAAAAAAAAAAGATTGGCAGCCTCCTAAACTAGAGCTGGCTTGGAGTAAGAGCCTATCTTAGTCTGTCCTGGCTGCTATACTCAAATACCCTAGTCTTGGTGGCTTATAAACACGGAAATTTATTTCTCACAGTTCTAGAAGCTGCAAGTCCTCATCAAATTTTCAGCATTGTCATGTTCTGGAGAAGGCCTTTTTCTAGGTTGCATACTGTCAACTTCTCAACATATCTCTGTGCCCTCACATGGTAGAAATAGGGTTAGGGAGTGATGTGGGGTCTGTTTTACAGAGTGTTAATCTTATTCACGAGGGATCCACCATCATGATGTAAGCACTTCCCAAAGGTCCCACCTCCTAGTATCATCCCATTGGGCATTAGGATTTCAACATATAAATCTGGGGGAGACAAAAACATTCAAGCTATAGTAGAGCCAGAGCAGCCACAGACACAAGATGAAGTCTAAAAGAGGAAACCAGATAGCCAGACCTGGCCAGGTAGCGTAGAGGACTGTAGGAGGAGCAAAGGCATGCATATACAAGGACCCAGATACAATTCTGTATGATAACTATTACCTCCACCAATTTTTAATTTCAGCTTGCAGGGCTTTTTGTCATTTTGGCTTCTTAAGGCTGCCGTAGTATTAACTCTCCAGGAAAACTGATATTAACTATGGCCTGTAGATATAAATTTCAGAAGCCCAGACATTCGCTGTGCCTACTTATTTATGAAGCAGGAACAGCACTTCCCAAGAACCGCAGTTAACAATCTGCTGTAAGAACTATCAGTACTTAAGAAGTTATATATTAAAATGGCTTGTTAAATATTAAACAAAATGTAGTTATTAATCAAGAATATATTCAAAAATAAACTCACATATAGTCAATTTGTGACAAAGGAGAAAAGAATATAAGATGGGCAAAGAACAATTCTCTAATAAATGGTGCTGGGAATATTGGACAGCTTACTTGCAAAAAGGTGAAAATGGACCACTATCTCACACTGAACACAAAAAATTAATTCACTGTGAATTAAAGATGAACATAAAACCTGAAATCATAAAATTCCTAGAAGAAAACAAGGGGTAATCTCCTTCACATTGGTCTTTGCAGGGATATTGTGGATTTGACACCAAAAGCAAAGACAACAAAAGCAAAAATAGACAAGGAAGACTACTTCCAACTAAAAAGTTCTTGACAGCAAAAGTAAACCACCAATGAAAACAAAAGGTAAATACAAAATGGGAGATAGTATTTGCAAATCATATATCTGATAAGGGATTAATACCCAAATATATAAAGAACTCATACAACTCATCAGCAGAAAACAATTTGATTTAAAAAAAAGGGGGGGGGGGGCAGAGGACCTGAACTGACATTTTCCCAAAGAAGATGAAGAGATGGCCAACAGGTACATGCAAAGATGCTCGACCTCGTTAATTACCAGGGAAATGCAAATCAAAACCACAGTGTGATATGACCTTACAACTTTGAATGGCTATTATCAAAAAGGCAAGTGATACGTATTGGTGAGATTATGGAGAAAAGGTAACCCTCGAGCACTACTGGTGGGAATGTAAACTGGTACAGCCACTTTGGGAAATAACATGAAGTTTCCTCAAAAAACTAAAACCAGGACTACCATGTGATCCACTCCAGGGTATTTATCCAAAGGAAATAAAAATACTAATTCATAAAGATATGAATCCCCATGTTCATAGCAGCATTATTTATAACAGACAAGATATGGCAGTCATCTAAGTGTGTGCTAATGGATAAATGGGTAAAGGAAACGTGGGATACATACATACATACACACACACACACACACACGCACGCACAATGGAATATTATTTAGCCATAATAAATAAGGAAACATTTCTGCTTACAATAACATGGGTGGAACTTGAAGGAATTATGCTAAGTGAAATAGGTCAGAGAAAGACAAATATCATATCTCACTTATGAGTTGAATCTGAAAAAAAAAATCCATAACCATCACCACCACCACCACAACCAAGCTCATTAGACGACAGACTGATGGTTGCCAGGGGGGATGTGATCAGTCACGGGGGTGTAATATACATCACGGTGACTATAGTTAACAATGCTATAAATGAAAGTTACTAAGGGAGAAGATCTTAAAAGTTCTCATCACATGAAAAAAATTTCTCACTATGCATGGTGACAGATGTTAACTAGACTTACTGTGGTAATTATTTCTCGATATATAAATATACTGGATCATTATGTTGTACACCTGAAACTAATATAATGCCATACTTTAATTCTACCTTAATTAAGAAATAAGTTTATGAAGCCCTCTCGGGGTCTCATGAGCGGTAGATGGTAAAAAACAGCCCATACTTTCTTCTTACCTCCAAACTTACTGATGAGAAAAGACACACACATGATACAGTTGGGCAACAATACAGGAAGAAATTACCTCATTAAGGTCTAATGCCTTGTTCTACTCACTGAAACTTCTCTGTTACAGAGAAATTTGGTGCAGGAAAAAAAAATCATTCTAGTTTGACCTTTGTAAAGGTGTGGTGAAGTTGTGAAAATACTCTAACCTATGCCCTTTCTTCCTGGAAACTTTCAAACTGATTGAATGTGGCTTGTTCAACAATTAATGAAATTCACATTTCTGAGATTCTCCAGCTCAGAGCTCTGGCTTTGTCAGGTAGGTTAACTAACATTTGGCATTTAGATAGTTTTACGCAAGTCATGGAACTTTATTTCACTCAAGAATCTTCAGCTATCAAGTAAGCAAGCACCATCTCCAAAGTTTTCTGTAAGGATTAAGTAAAAACAGTGGATCCAGCTTGGTCAGTTCTATGCCAGAAGTTGGCATGTAGTAGATACTCAAGAAGGTGTAACTATGTTTGAAATTAATCTGATAATACTGTTGTTGTTGTTGTTTTGTTTTTTTTTTAAACTTTCCTGGTAATGACATTGAGCTATAGTGAATTTTGACTGTGAAGAGGCCAAAAGTGAATGCAATTACATTTTCTTTTCTCTAAAATGGGGAGAGCTTCTGGAGACACTCAGCCCAACCACCCCTGCTCCCATGTAGGAACGGCCCCATCCTGGGTGAAGAGTTGGACTATGCTTTCCTTGGCAGCAGCCCAGACGACCAAGCCTTTGCCATTGGGGTTGATGTTCACTGGCAGCAGCTTCTCAACTGGGTAAGTGGGAGGGTCAGAGGAAAAGGAAGTGCGTTGTAAGCTTTCCAGGGGCCACAGGTGACCCCAATGACCACAGCTGGGAAGGGGCCTGGGCTTCACTTCCAGCTCTTCCTGCTCATACTCCTCCCCACCTGAAACCTTTCAAGTTCTTTGATTTATTTAGAATCTATACCTATATCACTCTTTTCCACACTTTCAATAAATCTTTGAAGATATTGCTGTTCTGATGATATCATCAATTAAAAAAAAAAAGGACTGCACCTTTGTGCATGTGTGTGAAAGAAAGACACATTGTTTGTTCTTTGTGGAATGCCTGAATAGGGCAAAAAAAAAAAAAAAAGCCTTAGAGGGCACTGACCAGCCCCATTCTGCAGGTTTCTGGGGTTGGATGTTATGCCCTCTATCCTGATTCCTCTCTACACCCCTCGTTAACAAAAAGGAACAATTTGAAAGGAAAGTATATGTAATAATTATATTAAACCTATACATTAAACAAAATTGAAAACCCAAACAAGAAAAATTTAGCCAAATTGTTAACACCATTTCACCCCATTTTCTCCCAACTCCACACTCTCTCACCCAACATCCCTCTCCTTTCACTCTCCCTCGCACCTTCCCCCAGGGTCTCTCACTCTCCATGGAACCATGACTCACCTTCAGTGGCTGAAGGAGACCTCAAGTGGGTGGGCTGGGTGCGGGCAGATGGGGCAGAACACCAGTAGGAATGGCTGAGGTGTGGTGCATCAGGAAATGAAGTGCTAAGAAACACCCAGGCACCGAAGGCTACCAAGGGTTACCTAAGAATTACACAAACAAAAATCCTAGTGCAAGTCTTGTTTCATAACAGTACTTAGCAAACAGATCAATATATCACTTCAAGGTATCTAAAATGTAATGTTACCACACCAAACTTGGCTCCACTCCCTGGCATGCAGTAAAGTCAATCTATTGACAGGTTGTGCTGAAGGAAAGTGCATGATTTATTGCAAGGCCAAGCAAGGGGGTACTAATGCTCAAAAGACCTGAGCCCCACAATGGCTTTCAAGGGAAGGTTTTTAAAGACAGCGTGAAGAAGGGAGTTTCAGGGTGTATGATTTGCTCGTGAATATTCTTCTGACTGGTTAGTGTGTGGTAACCAGGAGTCAACATTATCAGCCTTCTCATCACAACTGGTCTGTGGTCTACTGCTTTGCTTGCAGGCAGCAGGCAGTTAACTTTTTACCTGGTGGGAGTTTCAGTCTCTGCAAACTAGTTCAAGGGTGTGGCTCAGAATATCATCTACAGCCCTTGAGGAGGAACTAAGGATGCTGACTTTGATGAATGTCTAAACTATTATTATTTGGTCTTCCTTGACAGTTTTCCTTTGTTTCTGCATTTTCTCACTTCTCTGGTTAAATTTACTCTTTGGAACTTGGGAAGGCCTAGGAGGCTAAAGTTTTCCCTCAAAAAAAAGGCAGGCAGAAGACATGGGGAATCTGTCCCAGGAAGGCCCCATAGGTTCAGTTACAAATCCCTCCCAAACCCCCCACCCCCCCTTTTTTTTTTTGCTTTTTAGGGCCATACCAGTTGCATATGGAAGTTCCCAGTAGGTGTCAATCCAGAGCTACACCTGCCAGTCTATACCATAGTCACAGAATCGTGGGATGTGAGCCCTGTATTTGACCTACACCACAGCTCATGGCAATGCCAGATTCCCAACCCACTGATTCCCACTGTATACTCTCTTGGATTCATTTGGATTCATTACCGCTGTACCACAATGGGAACTCCCATAACACTCCCTTTTTCTCCTCAGTCTAGACGGGGAACAATTTTGAAACAAGAAAGGGAATAAAGTTTTAGATAGAGAGGTTTAGTCATAAACTTTGCAGAGTAACTCAGTTTTAGGGGTACTCAGTTTCAATAACTTCTCATATGTGAATGTATGAGAAAGACCAGGGAAAAAGAAGGCTAAAGTCATAAGAATTCTATAATATTTTGAGTAAAATAATGATGGGGAGAATCTTGTTGTGAAGAGTTTCACACCATTGTTCTTCATCCTTTTCAATCATATTATAGTCACAATATCATTGTTATTCACCCTCTTCAATTATAATCATATTTTTTAGGCAAAAAAAGCAAAAAAAAATACAATATTTATGTATACAGTTGTCCCTCAGGTACCTGCAGGGAACTGGTTCCAGGATCCCTAGGACACCCAAATCCAAGGATGCTCATTTCACTGATAGAAAATAGCATAGTATTTGTATTATAACCTATGCACATCCTCCTACATACTTTAAATCATCTCCAGATTACTTACAATAACTAAACAACGTAAATGTTATGTAAATAGTTGTAAATACAATGTAAATGCTATGTAAGTAGTTGCCAGACTGGCAAATTCAAGTTTTGCTTTTCAGAACTTTCAGGAATTTTTTATTTTTCTGAATATGTTCAATCCACAGTTGGTTGAATCTGTGGATGTGGAACTCACAGAGAGCTGACTATATTATTCAATGTCACTACCAAGTACACACACACACACACACACACACACACACTACGAAATAAAATATTAAAAATGGTGATGAAAGCAAAAGTGAGATTGATTTATGGAATGCTCTCCATAAAGTTTTCTTTCTACACTGGCTAGAGGGAGACCACTGGTTTTATTCTGAGTTTGCATTACAATGGAGCAAGGTAGTTTAACTACCCAGAGTTATTCTTGCCTCTCACATGTTCAGTATCACTAGAGTTTGTTTTTATATTGGAAGTTCCAAAACAAATATCATTATCTTCCCAACACAGAACATAGTCTACAGAATTTCTATGCATTTGGTTGACATCTTTACAATGTTTAATTGAAAGTATTCTGCATCCTTTAGAAAAGTGAGCCTGCATTTAAGCCAGGTGTGTGCTTAGGTGCCTGTCAAGGCCAGAAGGGGAAAACTGAGGCTGGCCAGCTGGAGAGTATACACATCCCATCTGCTAATCAGCTTGGACTACCTGGCCCTATGGAAATATGGGCCAGAGTGGCCAGCATTTATTTCAGTTCTTTCATTTCAGGGATTATTCAATTTAGCTTCTCAGATCTACTTGCTTACTGGGCAATGAACCTAATTAAAAAAAAAATACTTTGGAGTTCCCATTGTGGCTCAGTAGTTAACGAATCCAACTAGAAACCACGAAGTTGCGGGTTCGATCCCTGGCCTTGCTCAGTGGGTTAAGGATCCGGCGTTACCTTGAGCTCTGGTGTAGGTTGCAGACGTGGCTCAGATCCTGAGTTGCTGTGGCTGTGGCGAAGGCCGGCAGCTACAGCTCCTGTTAGATCCCTAGCCTGGGAACCTCCATAGGCGGGTGTGGCCCTAGATAAGACAAAAAGACAAAAAAAAAAAAAAATTAAGTACCTATAGAAGATGATGATAAAGTCAGAATCATTATCTGACCTTATCAGAATAAGAAACTGGCACTTCTGTGCAAAAGAGAGTTGAAGTTAGGTTAAAAAATTTTTTTGAAAGTATACAAATAATAAGTGTTGGAGAAGACATGGAGAAAAAGGAGCCTTTGTACATATTGGTGGGACTGTGTGGAAAACAGCCACTCAAAACAATGAAAAAAAATACCATATGATCCAGAAATTACACTTCTGGGTATATGTCCAAAAAAATGAAAACACTAATTCAAAAAGATATAGACACCCCAATGTTCATAGCAGCATTATTGCAATAGCCAAGATATGGAAGCAACCTAAGTGTCTATCAACAGATGAATGGATGAAGAAAATGTCACACACACACACAAACACACACGCACACACAATGGAATGTTAGCCATAAAAGGATGACATTTTGAGATTTGCAACAACATAAATGGGCCTAGAGGGTATTATGCTTTGTGAAATTTTTCAGAGAAAGACAAATATTGTATGTTATCATTTATACATGGAATCTAAAAAAATAAAACGAATGTACATAAAACAGAAAAAGACTCAGAAATAGAAAACAAACTAGTGGTTACTAGTGGGGAGAGGACAGGAGAGATGAGGAGTAGAGAATTAAGATATATAAACTACTATGTATAAAATAAATAAGAAGAAATTTCCACTGTGCCTAAGTGGGTTAAGGATCTGACATCATATCTGTGATGGTAGAGGTTCAATCCCCGACCTGGCACAGTGGGTTAAGGATCCTACATTGCCACTGATGCAGCATAGTTCGCACCTATGACTTGGATTCGAACCCTGGCCCAGGAACTTCCATATGCTGCAGGTGTGGCCATAGAAAAAAAAAGTGACAAGGACATATTATACAGCACAAGGAAATATTGCCATTATCTTAGAATAATTTTAAATGGAGAATAATGTCTAAAAATATTGAATCTCTATATAGTACACCCAAAACTAATATAACATTTTATATCAACCATTCCTCAGTAAAAAAAAAAAAATTAAAGAAAATAAGATAAAAATAAAGGTATTTCATCTTAAAAAGGAAAACATTTTTGAGAATGATCCTTTCCTTGACAAAATTACTAATGAGACCACAACCAAGAACATGCATTAGGAGGAAGCTTTTAAGTCTTTTAAAATTATTTCCTTTACCAGGCTTATCAAACAGTTTTAGTAAAGATCACAAACAGCAGATAAGAACTAACAGTTAGTACTGAAGTTCTTGGAGTATAGAGCAAACCAGTTCCCCAAACGGAATAAAAGTCTTTGAAATCTTACATTTTATCTCAAAAGTTCATGCAAAATTCATGACCTTGCTGTGTTTATTTGAATTAAAACATCAAATTCAAAACAATTTCAACTATCCTACTAAATCTTATAACAAAAGTAATGCTCTAGGAAGACCCATTGTTTTTATCCTATGGTTTCAAGGACCCATAACCATTGCTAGGTGCTTCCTGGGAGGATGAAGAGCCCATTTGAGAGGCAGGGAGCTGCAGAAATTCCTTCAAATCTCAGAAGAGCCTTTATGCAGAAGATGAGTAGGGGATAGTCTTGTTCTTTCTTAGCAGATATAGAAAGTTAGACTTAAGGAAATGAAACACTTACCTCTTGATTCTAGTTATTGAAGACTGTGGACCTAAAATCCAGGTTCTTTATTTCCACGACTCTTTTCCATTTGGAACCTCCGCATTCAGCTTTTATGAACCTTCAGTTCATACTTCGTGTGAAAGCTATTATAACTTGAAGTAGTCTTCCAAATCTTGGAGATGCAAAATCTATCTAAAGAATTCCAGAAAATGAGACAGTTTTGGTAATGTTGATTAATTTTCAAAATGTTTCTATTATTTGTTTCTGAGAGAGGATAATCAACATATTGTACGTTAGGAATCTGATGGGCTGAGAAGTTCTTCGCCATATATTTGCTCTCTGCTGGTTTTGTTCACAAAAGGGAAACAAGGGAATATCTCTCTCTCTCTCCCTCTCTCTTTCTCTCTCTCTCTCTCTCTCTCTCTTTCTCTCTCTTGTGTTGCAGTAGCCATGTTATAGACTGTTGACAAAGGGGGATGAAAATTGGCCCTATTCTTTCAGATGACTGGAATTAAATGGAACAGTCTTTGAGAGGCACCAGTTCTTCTTAACTGCTGGTGGTCTTTTGAAAGAGGCTTTTCCAAATGTATTTACCTTCTGAGAGAGTAGTGGATGGGGGCACTCCATAACCCTTTCCAGTGGGGAAGATGGATTAGTTTTGACTGACTCTGTGTAAGAAACTTGGCTCCGGTCCAGCTGGCCAGGGCATAAAGCAAAGTAATTACCTGAAAGTAAAGAGGAAAGAAAAGAAAAAGATAAATACTGTATCCAGTATCCTCACCGATTACTTAGGACTCTGGTGTTTTGTTGTTGTTTTTTTGGCCATGCCCAAGGCATGTGGAAGTTTCCGGGCTAGGGACTGAACCTGTACCGCAGCACTGACCCAAACCACTGAGGGAAAACGCTGGATCTTTAACCCACTGCACCACAAGAGAACTCCAGATTCTTTTTTAATTAAAAAAAAATCATCTTTTAGAATCAAAAAATAAAATTCCATAGTATCCCAGTGGAAAATCCCATCCAACTGTGGCTTGGGATGTTAATAGTGGTGTTCTTTCTTTTATCCCCTTTGAAAATCTTTATTGAAAGCATATTAATTGGTTTTGTGCCAGAGTCCCAAAATCTACAGTCATGTGTAAGACAAGTGAAAGCATTAACTACAATGGAAAATGTGAAACACAATTCATTTTTTGAGACAACTGCTTTTTAATATAAAAGCTATATTAACTCTAAAATCTCTTCTACAGCAGTGAAATTCTAGAGAAATAGTTGGCACGTAAACATATGTAAGTGTAATAAATTTATACAATGTTAACTTGAAATTGCAAAATACATTTTTAATAGTTTTCAAGGGGGCAGAAGGGCAAAGGAATAGCTTAAGATCTTAAAACATTTTAATTACATTATCTAATTCATATAAATACCCTTGAGAATTAAATAAGATCAGGAACTACAGCTTCTAACATATAACTATCAGAAGTGAGGCAGAAAGGTTTCATGACTTGTTCAAATCATTCATCATTGATTTATCTAGCAATAATGCTATAATTGGCTTATTTAAACAGTACTAAAAATTTGAGAATTTGATAGAACTCAAAAAAGAAAATGAAAGGGCACTGAGAGAAGATCAAATTCTTTAAATGAATCCGTTTTCTTCTCAATGGTTATTCTTTCCACAGTTCCACAGGATTAAAAATTTTAAAGGTATTATCATATTCAAATAACTCACCCAAACTATTTAGTCCCACAAAAGTGCTTCTTAGAAAATGAGTCTCAAGGAAATACACTTTCCGATTTTAAAATTTTTCTTCAGGATTTCCCTTCATGGCTCAGTGGTTAAGGAACTCGACTAGTATCCATGAGGACGCCGGTTCAATCTCTGGCCTTGCTCAGTGGGTTAAGGATCTGGCGTTGCCATGAAAGACAAAAAATAAAATTAAATTAAAAAATAAATTGTTCTTCATAATTCATTGCAGTCTTTCCAGTGGTGAGCTCTGCTTAGCAGGCACAAAGCAGGGGAAGGACACTATCCTACCCAAGGGACTCTTTTAGGTGACAGCTATGTGAAAGACTTTGGAGGGCATATACCTGTATGTGAACATACAACATGGCAGTTGGATATGCTTCCGCACAGGACTTCGAATTTGGCATAGAAACAGAATTTCAATGCAGTCCTGTGCCCTCGCTAGCCAGTTTGAAAAGCTTATGACTTTCCAAAAATCACAGTACCACTTATTATAATATTACTGTAGGAAGATAATGCTGGGGCTGGGAGGGAAACTATTTAGCAACCAGTACAGCTTAGGTACTGACCAATTAAAATAAATGCTAGCTCGAGGAGTGTCCAAGAGGCCCCTTGCTGGTCTACGCTTTAATCTTTTTTTTTTTTTTTTTTTGCCTTTTGTCATTTTAGGGCCGCACCTGCGGCATATGGAGGTTCCCAGGCTAGGGGTCTAATTGGAGCTGTAGCCGCCGGCCTTCGCCAGAGCCACAGCAACGCAGGATCCGAGCCGCATCTGCGGCCTACACCGCAGCTCACGACAACGCCGGATCGTTAACCCACTGAGCAAGGCCAGGGATCGAACCCGCAACCTCATGGTTCCTAGTCGGATTCGTTAACCGCTGCACCACGACGGGAACTCCAATGCTTTAATCTTAGGGTCAGGATTGTGAGGGCTCTGAGAATCTTAGGAGAAGTGGTTGTGAGGATATAGAGCAAATCAGTGGCTATTTAGCAAGTATATAAGAGTATTTCAATATTTTAGCTCTATCAGTTCACAACACTGAAAAGCAGCCCTGGTATTATGTAGTAATAGTATTGAGAGATTCAGTCTCCAATTTGGCTAATTTGGAGTTTAAGTTTAGGTTTTCAATGAGAAAATGCATTCTGAGTTCTGCTTGCTATTTACAAATTTTACTTTACTAACTACATACGAACTTTTGAAGCACAAACTGATTTTGTATTGGACACCATCTGTCACACTGATGTTATGTTATTATCTGTGGTCTTCTCAAGAGATATATTTTGTATTTTGTTTTTTTTTTTTAAATATCAATTTTGTATTAGAATAGATTTAGATTCACAGAAAAGTTGCTAGGATAGCACAGTTCCCATATATCCTGTACCTAGTTTCTCCTATTACTACATCTTACATTGTATGGTCCATTTGTCACAATTAATTAATCAATACTGGTTTAACGTTATTAACCATAATCCATACTTTACTTAGATTTCTTCAGTTTTTATCTGAAGTCCTTTTCCTGCTCTTCCTCTTTCTGACCCCATATTTTATTTAGTTGTCATATCTCCTCTTAGTAGTGACAATTTCTCAGACCGTTTCCTTCAATTTTAATTAAATTTTGATTTTATATTGGAGTATAGTTGACTTATTATATTGTATTGGTTTCAGGTGTACAGGAAAGTGACTCAATTATACATACACATATATCCATTCTTTTTCAACTTCTTTTCCAATATAGGTTATTTATAAAACAGACAGCCAACAAGGACCTACTGTAGAGCACAAGAGATATATTTTGGAAAATAATTTTTCTCA
The DNA here is from genome assembly GCA_004024745.2 of Catagonus wagneri. Classification (NCBI taxonomy): domain Eukaryota; kingdom Metazoa; phylum Chordata; class Mammalia; order Artiodactyla; family Tayassuidae; genus Catagonus; species Catagonus wagneri. The sequence goes on from PVHT020001750.1 coordinate 3,549,439, forward strand.
AGCTCTTCACCTCGCCAAATGATAACTGAGTATCTACATAGCCTTCTAAACATGACTTCTACTTCTGAAGCTTTGAAAGTGAGGCCTATGTCTAGCTATTTCAGATTTTCAAATTCCATAATTCACTCCAGCTTAGGGAATCCTCTTTGATAAATAAGACAAAGTCATGGCTATGGTAGAGTGGACCAGCCTGATGTAGAAAAAGATCAACCACAGGCCTTGTGAGAGCAACCACAATTTCCTACTTCATTGAGGTCTGCATTCTAATGTTTAGCAACTCATACTGTCTGGACCTGCACTGTCCAATCCCAGAGCCACTGGCCGCATGTGGGTATGTACATTCTAAGTTAAAAAGTTAAGTAAAATTAAATATACTTGAAAATTTAGTTCCTTAGTCACATTAGCCCCATTTCAAGTATTCATTTGCAATGTATATTCATTTGGTAACATGCTAAACAGCACAAATAGAGTTCTATTTCATTGCAGGAAGTTTGGGTTGTGATGACTGTTGTACAACTATAAATGTAATAAAAGTCATCGAGTTAAAAAAAAAAAGAAAGTTATACTGGACAGTTCTGGTCTAGAAGTTTATTGCATCTTGTTTTAAATTCCCTCAATGAAAGTACAAACATTTCATCTTTTTCCTGTCTCCAGAGGAGAGAGAAACAGTTTAGCTTATCAGTCAACGATTATTTCCAGGTTTCCAAAAATGATTATTGATATGTTTTCACTTGTGCGCTTTTAACCAAGCAATTCTACTAAAGGACCACTACGGGTCCTTTTGTTCCAGCACACAATAATATTCTCAAAATTCAAAGTTTTCTATGCCTTTTTTTTTTTTACATTATAAATTTGAGAAATGCATATAATCTCTAATTTGGATCTAGTATATTAAATGTCATACCGTGGCTCTAGGAATTTCTCCTAAATAATATTCTGTTAAAAATAATAAGACACTGGCTTTCTACCCACTTCTCCTACCAAGAAAATTGCTTTAATTCTTGTTAGCAGTATATCAGTATAATTCTTAATCAATACTAAGATTCAGGTAATTTTCTTATGTTGCCCAGATGCAGATTCACTGAGAACAAGGAAAAGGCTTTGGACTAAATTCAAGTTTTCCCCTGCTGTACTCATGGGGAGAAATTTCAAATACTCTCATAGACATCAAACATCAAACTGACTGCTGTGTATCCTGTGCTGGTGCTCAGTGATCTAAACAAAAAAAATTATGGCCACACCCATTGCAATGGAAGTTCCCAGGCCAGGGACTGAATCCAAGTCATAGCTGCTGCCGCACTGGATCCCTTAGCCCACTGTGCCACGCTAGGCATCAAACCTGCTCCTCAACGACCTGAGCTACTGCAGTCAGATTCTTAGCCCACTGTGCCACGGTGGAACTCCCTCTGTGACTTTTTTACTAGACTATAGTACACCACACCAAGCAGATAAAATGTAGGGAGAAAATTCTATCCCCTATTTAATCTACACGATGCCAAGCTCAGGTAAGATCAATTGTTTCACTGGATTGACTGATTCTTTTGATACCATCTATCCATCTGTGAAGAGATGTGATTTGGAAACCAGCAATATCCTAGTTTTACCGTTTGTATCACCAGACTTCACAGGTGACAACAGATGCTTCCTTTGCAGTGATTTTTATATGTACCCTTTGGTTTTATCACTTGCACTGGAAAGAGCTGTCTCCCAAGAAAAGATTCCAAAGCTAACTCAGTCCTTGTGCCCTCAGACCCTCTGACCCTGGCAGACAGGTTTAGGGTGTGTTGCAGATTAGGGTGTGTTTTTATACTTTCAACTTTGGCTCCATGGGGGTTATGCTGGTGTTGGGCTTGAGAACACTATTGAAAGGATGTTTTTTGCCAGACTGGCTGGCATTTGGTATGTTTGTATTGTATTGATACAGTGTTTGCATTGGCATCATGAAAGTTATCCTTCTCATTTTTTAAATGTTGATATTAGGGATGCACATTTTTGTTTATTTTTACAATGTTAGAAGAAAAGAATAAAAATGTCTGGCTACTTACAATCAATGGATGTACTATTCCAGAGTAAATTCCATACGCTATTTTTCCCTTTAAAATATTTGAGCTTTAATTTTAAAAAAGTTACAGTTCTTTATTGTTGGTATTAAGTCCTTTTTTTTTGGTTTTTTTTGTTTGTTTGTTTTAGGGCCACACTTGCAGCATATGGAAGTTCCTGGTCCAGGGGACTGATTGATTCTGAACTAGGGATCAAACCTGCACCTCCTCAGCAACCCAAGCCACTGCAGCTAGATTTTTAACCCACTGCTCCATGGTAAGAACTCCAAGTCCTAACAAATAAAAATAGGGTTGTAGAGGAAAATTATATTAATTCTATGAACTCAATCTCTAGATAAAAAAGGTTTTCAGTTTTTTTATTTTCAACTTTTAAAAAATCTATCATTTCCAAAGTTTTTTTTGAATTGCCAGAAAATTTTTAATTCTTCAAGTTTCTTCTCAAGCCAAAGATCAAACCATACCATACTGATCCCAAAATACATTTTCAAAGGTCTCAAGAAGTCTTCTTCAGTATAACTGTGTTTATAAACAGTGGTAAAAACTATTTAATCAGATTTTCCAGTATTTTGAAATGCAAATAAATTTAGTTTGTGAGACTCCAAAGGGTGAATCATTGCCAACACGTACATGTCAACAAATCAATTGCTAAATTTTGATGATCTCTCTTGCTGTAATTCTCATTTATAAATCTGTTTTCCATTCTTACATTATCTTCTTGCTGGACCATTATAAAAACCTCCTAAAGATTCTCCCTGACTAGGTTCCTATATTCATCTCCATATGAGATTCATCTGTGTAAAAAATATTTCTAGTCACATTGCAAATGGGTTCCCATCTAGAATGTTAAAACATATATTGTGCAAATCTTTCAGTTTCTATCTCAGATTCAAAGGTCCCCAAGGTATGGCCTTAAATAGCATCTTTCAGGTCCTTGAGGGCAGGTCTGAGTTTTTTCCAGCTTGCCTGGCACACAGGTAGTACACAGGAAAATTTCTGAAATTTCCTACACTAATTATAGAGCTGTTGATGGAACAGGACCACCAACGACCCCATTCTCACTCTCACATTTTTACGTGATAAGATACCTTTATATGACATGAGAGTATTATAGCATTTCCCTATGTTTTCCAAACCATCCCTTTAAGAATCACCTCACATGTTTCCTTTTCCAGATATCTTCTCTGAAGTCCTTTTGAGAACATTTACAGCATATATTTCATTCTGCAGTATATTATACCTGCTTGTAAGTTTGTCTTAATTACCCCACTAGATTGTAAGTTACCTTGGGACTGGAAATTGTGTCACAGTCACTTTTGTTTTACCCATAGTGCCTAATATAATATTATTAATTAGGCCATAAGAAAACTCTGTCCTATTTTGAGACTGTGTAAAAGACTTATCATGTAAGAGATAACCTAGAAGAGTCTATCAAAAGAAACCCTATCTTGTACACTTAGATAGTACTTTTCAAATATTTATACTCTTACATTACAATTGCACAATACCTCAAATGAAACTCTTTATGAAGATATTAAATAGAAATTAATTAACTTAGATGAACCACAATAACAAATAATTTTCATATAAATTAAACTCATTTTAAGAAAATATATATACTCAATTAATTCTCTTCTTCTTCTTCTTTTTTTTTTAATTTTTGGCTGCCCCTGCAGCATGTGGAAATTCCTGGGCCAGGGATCAAAACTGTGCCACAGATGCAACCTATGCCGCAGCTGAAGCAAAGCCAGATCTTTAACCCATTATGTCAGGCCATGATTGAACCTGTGTCCCAGTGCTGCAGAGACACTGCCAATCCCATTGTGCCACAGCGGGAACTCTGAGACAAGATTCTTAACCCACTGTACCACATGGGAACCTCCCCCAATTCATTATTTATAATATAGGTAGAAATCTCATTTTATCATTAATTTTTCCTTGCTAGAAAAAGATTTTCCTCTTCTTTTTAAAAAAATTTATTTTTATTAAAGCATAATTTATTTACATATCGTGTTGTTTTCAGGCCTATAGCAGAGTGAGTCAGTTATACATACACATGCACATACACATATATATATATCAGGGTCTTTTCCCTTATAGATTATTACAAACTACTGAATAGAGTTCCTTGTGCTATGCAGTAGGTCCTTATTGGTTATCTAGTTTATACATAGCAAGTGTGTATACGTTATCCCACCCTCCTAATTTATCCCTCCCTTTCCCCTTTGGTAACCATAGTTGTTTTCTTTATCTGTGAGTCTCTTTCTGTTTTGCTACAGAGAACTTTTTTCCAAAACTGAGTCCTTCTGTTCAAATACTGCCCCTGCCACTTCCTTGTTATGTGACTATGGACACATTACTTAACTTCTCAGAGCGTTACAAGAAGGGCTAAGAATACCTGAGGTAACATATATGAAACACTTAGCCCTGCACCTGGCAGGGAGTAAGCTTTCAATGAATAGTAATTGGTGTTATTTTAAGTATAAAGTTGGATTTGCAGTAAGGAGGAAAGAATATACCAGATTAGGAATCGTAAACTACAGGGATTGAAGTGATGAGAATGTGAATAAGGAAGTTCCTGTGGGGACTCACCAGTAATGCACACAACTAGTATCCATGAGGATGTGAGTTCAATCCCTGGCCTCACTCGTGGGTTAAAGGTTCCAGCGTTGCTGTGAGCTGTGGTGTTGGTCACAGACACAGGTCAGATCCCACATTGCTGTTGCTATGGTCTAGGCCGACGGCAACAGCTCTGATTTGACCCCTAGCCTGGGAACTTACATAGGCCATGGATGAGGCCCTAAAAAGACCAAAAAAAAAAAAAAAAGAATATGAATATGAATAAGGATTGGAAGGGTCTAGTCTGACCTGAAACAAACAAATATACACAAAGCATGTTGAGATGGAAAAGTAATGTAGACAGAGGAACAACCCAGATATCATGGGAGGAAATCTGTATTTGTTTCAGTAAGTTAGAGTTATGTGACATAGGTCCCTAAAGAGGGTGGCAGACAGTATTAAAGGTCTGAGAGCAGGAGAGACTGAGGCTCGGAGTTCTTAGAAGTGTGGTGATAATCCAGCCAGGTGACAATGAGGGTGCTGATCCTTGGAACCAGAGAGGTAGAGAGGTAGTGTTCAACTGAAGTGGCACTGACAAAGAAAAACCAGTAGGAACTGGAAACTTCCAGGGCATGGGGAATATATGGATAGATCAGATAAGACCTTTAGAGAACTGTGGCTCCATAAATAGAAACTGGCAAACTGGGAAGCAGAATTACTTTTGCAATTGGACATGTCTTTTGCAGTGGGATAGTCCATTCAAGATGCTGTAAGAAAATACCATAGACTAGGTGGCTTATAAAAAACAGAAATTTATTTCTTACCATTTTGGAATCTGGGACGTCCATGATCAAGGTGCCTGCAGATCTGGTGTCTGGTAAGAGTCCACTTCCCTCTTCAAAGGTGGCCATCTTCTTGCTGTGCCTGCAAATTTAGAAGAAAAACCAACATTCAGTGCATAGCTGGATACTAAATTCAGTTTTAGCAATGTCAGTTTCTGTTACTATTTGATGACAGATAATGAATATTGCTTAGATCTGAAATAGATAAATCTCTAGCCAGAACCAGGTTTCAGGTCACTCCAAAAGAAAGGCACTGTGGGATGTGTACCCGTAACCAGTTTTGCTTACTCCACATATCTAATTCAGATTGGTTTTACTTTTTCAGCCTTCCTAAACCACGACATAGGAATGAGGTTTGCTAAAATTGCTCTTTTGAAAGTGCTTATCACCACATTTACCCAGTCATTAACATTCGGAGCACCAAGTAGCATAGTCCTGGGGAACAACAGCAATACTTCCCATATTCCCAGAGCCATAAAATTGCTTTGCTATAAAAGTAAATTTCTAACCTTAGGGCCAAATAGCCTGGAATTCTGCAATAATCATATTCACAATGGAGAAAAGACAACCCGTAGTAGGTCCAGTTGGAGCAGTGATTCTCAACTGAGGGTGACTTTGCCCCCCTCCCCAGGAGACTATTGGCAATGTCTAAAGACATTTTTTAATGGTCACAGTGGGAGGAGGGGTGTTACTCACCACCAGCTGGGAGAGGCCAGGGATTCTGCTCAACTGTCTACGAGGCTCAAGATGGTCACTCACAACAAAGAGTCATCTGGCCCAAAATGTCAATAGTGGTGATGCTGAGAAAGCCTGAATTTAGAGTGACTTTCGAGGAATTTACTGATAGGTTATGTTTTACCCTTCCTTATATACTCACAGTACTTTGTAAAGTAAATATTTGTTCGTTATTTGTTGATGTGTTGATTGACCCACCAAAATAAGATTCAGGTAAGATGTATTTACCCTTAAGTTTTTCCCAGGGCATAGCTGCTAAGGCAGCATCTACTGTGCTTCTGGTTCTAGATATGGGCAATGTTAAATGTAAGTCCAAGGCAGTATTTATTTTCTACCCTTAAGTGCAAAACCAATATCCTTGCTCTTCCTCTCCTTACTCAATGGATTTACATTGTTTAAAAAAGAAAATTAAAATGTTAATAATTTTAAGGATCTAACAAAGAATGCTGTTCCCTGAACTCCATTGGTGAAAAGGAAGAAAAAAAGGGAAAGAAAGAAATACATTCAGAATGTCAGTTTGCCCTTAAGTGATGTATTAGCTACAAGAAATCTCATTACAATTTGATGCCTGAATCCCTTGAAGGAAAGATTTTATATTGTGAAGGTAGCATATGTGTCATGTGATGTAAGTACTTACTTTTATTGAATAGGTAAGTATATAATAGCTAAAAGCCCCATAAATCAGCTAAATGTCCTCTCAATTTATAGAGAATATTTGATCTGAGAACATTACTGTCTGGTGAACGACGGGGAGGAAAAGGAGACACGAAATGCAATAGAGATGGATATGGGGGGTAATTCCTCTGGATTCAGAGTATCAGATTTCAAGTCAGAAACGGACAACCTGCACCGCTTCTGTACTGTCCATAGATCGCCCAGGCAATTTTAAAAATTTAAAGCTTGCATATTAGACTTGGTGAATGGGGAGTTACATGCATATAACCAAATCACTCCAGAGGGACATCCAAAAATAACGGGAGAGGATGGATGCAGCGTAGATGTATTCAAGGAAGTCATTTTTCATTGGACTTTTTATTTAAGCAAATTGAATGGTGATGAAAGAAAAAAGCAAAGATATTTGGTCAATATCTGTCAGAGAAGCTTTTAGGCAGGGAAAGGAACTGCTCTGTCTAGGGGCTAGGGAGGAAGGACAGATTTCAATAGCCCAGAGGGTGAGCTGGCACTTGACCAGAGGAATAAACTGGGTGATTTTCTCTTTTCCCATAGAAAGGGCTTTTGGGGGGGGGAATTTCTTGCCAATCATGGAAGATCTTCAACCCTTTCTCTGCAACTTTTCTTTTTAAATTAAGTTGATTTACAGTGCTCTGCCAATGTATGCTGTATAGCAAAGCGATCTGTGTATATACACACACACACACACACACATATATAAATGTATGCACATACACATATATATATATTTGTATATGTGTGTATAATGGACTCAGCAACTTTTTACTTTCTAACCTGCATAGGTTCTCATATGCTAAAAATTTCATTCTTTGGCCTTTTGTAGTTAGCATCTTACTTCCCTTCTATTTTCTACCAAATACTTGAATAAGAAATCTAAAGTTAATTCCTTCATTTCTTTATCAACCTCCAAAACCCTCTGCAAACCTGGTTTTCAATCCCAAGATTAACACCACTTTCTAGGCACCAGGGGTCTTGTTTCCAGTAGTAGAATTGCATGCCCTGACTTGGAGTCTTAATCTCCAACTAACTCTATCTAAACAGGAGTCTTTTTTGTTGGTCTGTCATCTTTCTAAACCACTCTGAAGAACTGAATAGTACTGCAAAGTCTCCTGGTTTTCCAAATTCTCTGACTACTCCTTTCTCCTACTCTGGTTTCTTTTGGACTTCCTGACCCAAAGTATCTTTTAGAGCTTAGTCCTGTGTCATCTGATAACCCATACAGTTTCTCTAGTCATTTACAAAGAATCTTCAGATTCCATGCTTGCCTTCAAGCAGTTTATGATCTAAGTAGGGAGACAAGCCTACTATGTGAAACAAAAACACAAGTCAGTGTATAAACCAATGCAAGATATCTGGGGAATTCCCACAGCCTTTCACATAACAATGTCTAATAAAAGTTGGATGAACGGGTGGATGGATGATGGATGGGTGAGTGGATGGATGGATGGATGGATGGATGGATGAATGAATAATTGCATAAATGGAACCAAGCCACATTAGCCCAGAAAACATAGGGAAGATTGCAGGGAAGTGCATCGAGGAGATTTAAATTTGTTTGAAGCAAGATTAGGATAAGCAGTGAATTGGGAGAGAGGAAATCTTCCAGGTAAAGGCAATAGAATAAGCAATCTTTAGAGATAAAAATAAGAATGGATTGTTTTCGATGCAGTCTCATCTATAGTTTTTTTTTCATCTATACAATGGGATTGATAATAGAAATCATGTTATAAGAGTGTTAAATGAGTTAACATTTATAAAATGCTTCTGTAGTACCAGCCACAGAATGAGCATCCAATAAGTGTTTGTTATAATTATTACATTTGGAGAAAATGAGATTTAAAATTTCTATTTACAATAAAACATATCAAGCAGCTCTCCGCTAATATTAAAGTGTAGATAGTTTTATTATTTATTACTCTAAGGAACATTTGAAAAAGCACTGAAGCATTTTAGGAAACAAGAGGATACTTCAAAACACCATGTTCTTACCTGTTGATGCTTACCTTCAATAATTTAAAGTATATATTAGTTAAAAATGCTGCTCATGTAGTAACCTTTACCATGATAAATTTGGGTATTAGCTGCTTCTGAACTTTTGAACCTGTTGTGGGATTGAATCCACAACCAATACAGAAATGTTTCTTGTCATTTTATAATTCATGAAGTTAAATACCTTCTGCTTGCTATGGTTATTGAGGGAAAAGGTATTGAGCTGGTAGGCCTGAGCTCCAAATGGATCTTTCATATACCTAGAAAATGTTGATTTGTGAAAGCTCTGTTGTACATCTTCCTGGGTTTATCACCGAGTAAGATTTATACTGTGGCAAAAATTGCAGTGCAGCCCAGGCCTGCCCTCTGATTCTGAGACTTCAGCTATTTGCTGGGGCCTGTTTTCTTCCGCTTATTTCTTTTTTTCTGGATTGCTTCTCCTCACAATGAATACAACACATTCATATCCAAAACTCAAAAAAAAAAATTACATTTCTTCAATGAGATTTTTTTTTAAAGCCAAAAGGTCCTGAAACTCACTTGGCATTAATTTATTCATTGGACAGCCTCTCTAACAGCCATGATGCCAGGTGGTAAAAATATAAATACAACTATAACATGACTCCTGATTTCCAGGACACACTCTCTTGTGTAGCAGAGACAGAATGATCAATTAAATAAAAAAATAAAAAGATAAAATGAGGAGTTCCCATTGTGGCTCAGTGGGTTAAGGACCTGATGTTGTCTCCATAAGGATCCAAGTTCAATCCCTGGCCTTGCTCAGTAGGTTAAGGACCTGGCATTGCTGCAAGCTGTGGTGTAGGTCACAGATGTGGCTTGAATCCAGTGTTGCTGTGTGCTGTGGCATAGGCCACAGCTGCAGCACTAGTTCAAGCTCTAGCCTGGGAACTTCCATATGCCATAGGTGAGGCTGTAAAAAGAAGAGGAAAAAAAAAAAAGGGATAAAAAGAGCTGGGGCTGTTGGTGCTGACTGGCTTGCAGGGTGCAGGGCAGGCAAGTAGGGGCCCTCCCTACTTCTCATCCTTTACACTGCCATGCCTGGCTCTCCAGAGATGGCCTTCCAGTGCACCAGCCAGTTAAAATCCTGAAATTACTAAACGAACAAACAATAAATGAAAAACCACACAGTTAACTGCTAGTGCACAGACTTTGGAATTACTCACATAGGGGGAGTCAGGGAAGCGCCAAGGAAAGGCTAGAATTTGAACAGATGCTGAAAATGGCAGTTGCACAACAGCATGTAAGGAAATAGTAGGGAATAGTGGCACCTTTGGTGACGTTAGGAAAAAAACGGAAAGAAATGAAGTTGTAGAGATGGGTAAGCCTGGCGTTGGGGTAGGCACATTGTAAAGGACCTTATATGCCTAGCCAATAAATGTGAAATTCTACAAGAATCTTTTTTTTCCAAACTGCTTCTTTCTATAGATGAAATTTTGATATCACTATGCCTGAAACACTCATTCTTCGGACACTCTAAATACCTCGTAAGTTGCTGTCTGGTCGGGCCACTTAAGACTACTGTCCTCAGAGTTCCCATTGTGGCTCAACAGTAACAAACCTGATTAGTATCCATGAGGATGCAGATTTGATCCCTGACCTTGCTCAGTGGGTTAAGGATGTGGCACTGCCATGAGCTGTGCTGTAGGTAACAGAGGCAGCTCGGATCTGGCATTGCTGTGGCTGTGTGTAGGCTGGAAGCTGTAGCTCTTATTCAACCCCCAGCTTGGGAACTTCTATATGCTTCAGGTCTGGCCCTAAAGCAAAAAAAAAAAAAAAAAACCAGCTGTTCAACTTGCTCTCTGTACATCTGCTTCTGAATCAGTCCCTGCTTTACCTACAACTTACTCACCTGACTGATGTCCCCTCTTAACCATAGAGCCTCGGTAAGTGCCTACGAATTTGTTTCTGGCCCCAGCTAGTGATTGTTCTAATCTTTAAATCAGAACTATCTGCACTTTGATTGCTTATTAAGGGGGCTTAAGGGTGTGCCCCTCTGCTGTTTTCCCTGGCAACCAAAAAGTCAACTTGAGGTCAATTTCTCCTATAAGTGGTAAACTCCCTCTCCCCCCTTGTAGGGAAGACTGCTGCCATGTCCTGCCCGCCATCTGCCGCTCACAGTGGGGTGTCGCTCCAGGACCTTGCTTCAGATGGGTAAGCTCCCCTATCCATTAAGCATTTATGTCTCTGTCACTCTGGCCTCTTTCTTCAGTCTTGAGGCTGGGTAAGTATAAGACTTGCAGGCCTTCAGGGTGTAGCTAATAGTTGCATATAGGATAAATGTGCATTTTAAAAATTTTGTTTATGCTTTCTTGAGAGGTATATTTGATATACATTATATTAGTTTCAGCTGTACAACATAATGATTTGTTTACGCTTTTATTTACTCCATTGTTATCTTTTAAGAGATTTTAATCAGCAAAGTGTAGTCAAACATGGAAGTTACTTAATTACTGTTCTGAATAACTTTTCATTTCCTTCATGACCTATTAGAATAATTCTCTAGTCACCTTGAACTTTCCTTGAGCACTGAATATTATTATAATCAGAAAACTGTGTTTATAAATAAAAGCAGAGGTTTTATCTTCACAAATGTTCCCTATCCATATCTCCATTTAAACCCAATTTAGCTTTATGGCTCTTTTTCTCCAACCAACATCAACATCAAATATCAATTCTGATATTTGTTATGATTCCAATTTCCCAATTCCTTCTCAGATTTTACTCCACATTCAGCCATTTGAACTATGCTCATACATTTATTAATACATCCTCTATTTAATGCCCACTATGTGGTATACACAACCAGGTTCTGAAGTACTAAATTCAGTAAGGCATAACCCAGTCTTCAAGTTGCTTATAGTCTAGTGGAGAAGCAGACATGAAAGAAGTGGTCCCACAAGAGTGAGCCAGTCTAAACTTGGGGAATCTGTGTTGCAAAGCTAGGAGACTTCTGAGCTCAGTTTAAAAGAATGGCTTAAAAACTACAAACCCTGATACATCATTGGTGGGAATGTAAGTTGGTACAACCACTCTGGAGAACAGTATGGCGATTCCTCAAAAAACTAAAAATAGAATTACCATATGATCCAGCAATCCCACTCCTGAGCACATACCCAGAGAAAACCGTAATTCAAAAAGCTACACGCACTCCATTGTTCATAGCAGCACTATTTACAATAGCCAGGAAATGGAAACAACCTTAATGTCCATCAACAGATGAATGGATAAAGAAGATGTGGTACATACATGCAATGGAATATTACTCAACCATAAAAATGAACAAAACAATGCCATTTGCAGCAACATGGATGCAACTAGAGATTCTAATACTAGGTGAAGTCAGTCAGAAAGACAAATATCATATGATACCACTTACATGTGGACTCTAAAATATGGCACAAATGAACCTATCGATGAAACAGAAACAGACTCATAGACATAGAGAACAGACTTGTGGTTGCCAAGCGGAAAGGGGGAGGGAGTAAAAGGAACAGGGAGTTTGGGGTTAGTAGATGCAAACTATTACATTTGGAAAGGATAAACAACAAGGTCCTACTGTATAGCACAGGGAACTATATCCAATCTCCTGGGACAGACCATGATGGAAAAGACAATAAAAAATATATATATACACACACACATATATATATGAATCATTTTGCTATAAAGCAGAAATTGGCACTTTATAAATCAACTATATTTTAATAAAATATTTCTTTAAATTGCAAAGGGTGCAGGTGATGGTGTATACAGTTCAATGGAACCTATGAGAAAGATCAGCCCCTTCTCCATCAGCCTCTACTTGCTTGGTTATACCCAGAGCAAATGAAACTGGAACAGAGATCCCACAAAATTCTAAAGTAGTCAACTTTTAAATAATATCTTCCTATCCAAAAAAGTATACTTCAGTTTCTCAAAAAGAATACAATAGAAAAAAAAAAATCAAAAATAATATGAATGGCCATGATATGTTTTCAGCTGTTTCTGCAGTGCCTTGACTGTAGAATGATTTGTCATTCAGTGGATAAGAAAAAAGACAGGTAAGTTAGACTAAATTGCATAAGGCTCCCTGAAGTAGTTTTGTTCTTACACACTATCTCACTGCTCTGAGATCAGACGGTGTGTGTAGGACATCATGTAGTACAGATTGCAATAGTTAAGCTAAAAATGCCCTTGGGATTTTAGCCCACTGTCATTCAGACTTTCCTCTCCCTAGCAGCAATCTCTCCCTAAATTTCCGTTAAATGGAGAAATATATAGAGATAGTAATAGTCTCTAAAATGCCTTTAAAATAACGTTAAAACACTAAGAATAAAAAGACAGTTGTGCAGGAGTTCCCCAGTGGCTCAGCAGGGTAAGGGTACAGCATTTTCCCTGCTGTAGCTTTGGTGCTATGGTGCAGGTTTGACCCTTGGCCCATGAACATCCGAGTGCTCCAGGTACAGCAAAAAAAAAAAAAAAGTACAGTTATATAAAATAAGAGCAACCATTTTATGAACTTATAGCAGAAGGAAAATAGAATTTCAGTTCTTAGATGTTTTATACAGACTGAAAGGAAGAAACAAAAGGCATTTCATTACACTTAATCAAAGAATTATAAAATCTACATGGGCCTAGGTTTCTCTCACTCTCTAGCAGTTTTTGAGCATTTACTGCATGCCAGGTACTAGACTAGGTTCTTAATGTGCACAATCTCATTCCAACTTCACGGTAATTTTATGAAGTAAATACTAAGGGTATTCCTAGTTAGGCCAAGAATCTTGACCAAGAACTTACGGCCAGTGGAGTGGCAGAACTGGCATCACTACTCAACTATAATATTTTTTAAACACCACTTCTTCAGTCCTAGCCATCTACCCTTCTGTTTACTGACAGCATTTGCTATATTCTTGGTGCACTTCAAATTTTCACTTACCATTTTGCCTTTATATATGCAAATGTTCACTTCTAAAGTACATAAACTTATCAGATCAGACCTTGATTTTTTGTATTACCTTGAGAAAACATTAACAATTCAAAAAGAGAAGGTATTTTAGATAACTAAATACATAAAATAGATTAAGTATGTATAAAATATCATGTCAGCATATAGATGAAAAGTAAGGAATTCATTCAATAACACATGAACTGCTTTTCAAAATACTTGGAGCCTAAAGAAGAAGAAAGTGATGAAAAATGAGGACGCCTCCCAACTAACACCATGGGACATCCAGGTGACCAGCCCTGCTTGCTCCTTGGCCAGATGCCACCACCTAGGCAGGAAGCTGGGCTTTATAAATTACTGAAAATCCTAAAGGACCAGATTTTGTTGGGAACCCCAGATATTTTATTTCTTAAGCCATGCTTCAGCTGCCCAGAGCTGAAAATACATTTGGATCATACTGACGATGAGTTTGGAACAATGCTGTGCTTTTATTTCTATGACCAAACTAAGAGCTATGTGCAGATAGGAATGTAAGTCTTGGAAGAGTGTGCTGCAGGACACAGCAAGGTAACAAATGGGTGCCATATGAATCTGAGGTTCAGCTCTTGTCCCTGAAATATGAACTTCTGTGTAAATCTAAGAAAATGCTATATTTAAAAAATTAACTTACAAAAGACCTTCATGAAGAGTGCTTATCTGAATTACAACCTGAGGCTCTTTGATACTCGCTCCCTGTTTCAGGTCTTCTGCTATATTCAGCCCCAACTCTCTTCTCTACTCTATGATGCTGTGACTGGGACTCTACAGACTACATTTCTTCTTTCTTACCTTTTGTTAATAAGGGCCCCTAGAGAGGGGTTTAAAAACAGGAGCATGAGGGAAGGACTTCAGTGTTTCTGATTTACTCGTTAGACCTGCCTGAGTTGCCTCAGCAAAGGCCTTTCATTTTGGCCATAGACTTAGAACTAGCGGCACAGCACAACCTCAGAGGTACCAGCTCCACTCAGGTAGTAACCCTCCCCCGGTGGGGTAGCCCCAGCTCTGTAGGCCCCTCACACAAGCTCCTGAGCTGAAAAGCATTTCCTCTTTATTTTTGTTTTAATTTAATTTTATTAGCATACAGTTGACTTAAAATGTTGTATTAGTTTCAGGTGGACAGCAAAGTGAATCAGTCACACAAATACATAAATTCTGGGGTTCCCATTGTGGCTTAGAGGGTTAAGAACCTGACATAGTATCCAGGAGGATGCGAGTTCAATCCTTGGCCTCTCTCAGTGGGTTAAGGATCTGGCATTGCCGCAAGCTGCAGTGTAGGTTGCTGATGTGGCTCAGATCCACTGTTGCTGTGGCTATGGTGTAGACTGGTAGCTGCAGTTCAGATTTGACCCCTGGTCTGGGAACTTCTATATGCCTCGAGTGAGACCAAAAAAAAAAACAAAACAAAGAAAAAATATGTATATATCTTTTCCCTGTGTCCTCCAGCCCCACTCTAGATTCAGCTGCTTCCTGCAATCATTATTACTGAGTGACATCTATGGTCCCTTTTTCCTTTTGCTGCCTTCCAAAATCTGAATAACTGAGTCCCATATTATAAATTTCTGAGGAAATATTTAGTGTGGTTCCTATCTTTCTGATATTCCATGCTCATGGGCTGGAAAAATAAATGTAAAAACGGCCATACTACTCAAAGCAACTGCAAATTCAATGCAATCCCTATCAGATTACCCATGACATTCTTCACAGAACTGGAACAAACAATACAAAAATGTATATGGAACAACAAAAGACCCAGAATTGCCAAAGCAATTCTGAGGAACAAAAACCAAGCAGGAAGCATAACTCTCCCAGACTTCAGGCAATATTACAGGGCCACAGTAATCAAGACAGTGTGATACTGGTACCAAAACAGACATACGGACCAATGGAATAGAATAGAGAACCCAGAAATAAACCCAGATGGCTATGGCCAATTGATCTTTGACAAAGGAGGCAAGAACATAAAATGGGAAAAAGACAGTCTTTTCAGTAAGTATTGCTGGGGAACCTGGACAGCTGCATGCAAATCAATGAAACTAGAACACACTCTCACACCATGCACAAAAATAAATTCCAAATGGCTTAAAGACTTAAATATAAGACAAGACACCTTTAAGCTCCTAGAAGAAAAAAATGGCAAAACATTCTCTGACATCAACCTCACAAATGTTTTCTCAGGTCAGTCTCCCAAAGCAACAGAAATAAAAGCAAAGATAAACCAATGGGACATAATCAAGCTGACAAGCTTTTGCACAGCAAAGGAAACCAAAAAGAAAACGAAAAGACAACTTACAGAATGTGAAAAATAGTGTCAAATGATGCAACTGACAAGGGCTTAACCTCTAAAATACACAAAAAATTCATACAACTCAACAGCTATAATGGAAAAATTAAAAAAAAAAAGAAAGAAACTGACATGTATACTTCTCTAGTGAGTTTTGAAGAAAATTTCCTTTATCAAAATTCAATGTGGAGTTCCCTTCGTGGTTCAGTGGTTAATGAATCCGACTAAGAACCATGAGGTTGCGGGTTCGATCCCTGGCCTCACTTAGTGGATTAAGGATCTGGCATTGCCGTGAGCTGTGGTGTAGGTTGCAGACGTGGCTCGGATCCCACATTGCTATAGCTGTGGCGAAGGCCGGCAGCTACAGCTCCTGTTAGACCCTTAGCCTGGGAACCTCCATATGCCGCGAGTATGGCCCTAGATAAGGCAAAAAGACAAAAAAAAAAGTTGGGTATGTACATTAGTTCCATTGGAGCAATTCAGTCTTATTATCTAAATTCTTCATCTTGTTCCTTGTGAATTAGACTACTTTTTTATTTTTTGTCTTTTTGCCTTTTATGTAGAGCTGCACCTGTGGCATATGGAGGTTCCCAGGCTAGGGGTCTAACAGGAGCTGTAGCTGCCGGCCTTCGCCACAGCCACAGCAACACAGGATCCGAGCCGCGTCTGCAACCTACACCACAGCTCACGGCAATGCCGGATCCTTAACCCACTGAGTAAGGCCAGGGATCGAACCCGCAACCTCATCATTCCTAGTCGGATTTGTTAACCACTGAGCTACAAAGGAAACTCCTAGACTACTTTTTGATAAAATTAATCCATGAGGATGTGGATCTAATCTCTGGCCTTGATCGGTAGGTTAAGGTTCGGGTGCTGCTGTGAGCTGTGATGTAGGATGCACATGTGGCTCAGATCTGGTGTTGCTGTGGCTGTGGTGTAGGCCCTTCAGCTGTAGCTCTGATTTTAGCCCTAGCCTGGGAAACTCCATTTGCTGCAGGTGTAGCCATAAAAGCAATAAATAAATAAATAAATCTGGTTGGAAAAGTAGTCAGCATTATGAAAACTATGAAGAAAGTTTGGCTTTTGATCTCTAGGAAAAAAATACATATATACACATTACACACACACACACACAGAGAGCACATGCTCTAATATACCTAAATTAACCAACTCATCTTTACCTAGTTCTTTACATATGATGAACAAGCTCTTTATCATATCTTTTATACTTGAAATATAATCAAGCCCTTCCATATCTGCTATAATTATTATTTTATAATTTGGAATAAAAGTTAATCTTCCTAGGGACAAGTCAAGTCAACTTATTTCTGACAAAGGGGGATTTCTTCTATATTGAGAAATGAAGAATCTGACAAGTTTCTGGATATGAACTTAGGTTTACAAAATACTACATAGATGAATTAGGTGGAAACAAAAATAAAAATGTACAGACTGCATTCTCTTTAAATTTCAAATAGGTTGAGAAGTAAAGGGAATAACGTGCCACCACCAAATGTATTTTAGGTTTTGACAAAGTTTAAATGGTTGGAGGAAGTATGGGTGATGAGTTAAGTTCACCAAGGTTGTTATGTGAAAAATTACAAATGAGCCTAAATGTCTCTAATGGCTACTTTAGACCTACTCTTCCTATCATCTTTCAAAAGAATAAACTAAATAATGAGCAGTGTAGATCATCTACCAGATATGGTCTGTTGGCAAGGATTCCACAGCAGAAGTAGGGAACAGCTGTTTACTTTTAACCTACCTCACTAGCAGAACAAGCTTCCTACCAGCAGCATTTACCACTGGCTCTGTCTTTGGTGTGTCCATGTATTGTGATATGAATTAACATGACCCAGTAGTATTTGGCAAAGTAGCTAAGGAAAAACACAGCAAAAAGGTGTTTTAAATTTTAACTTGACTTTTAAAGTAAAAGTTTTTTTTAAATATATAGATAGATGTTTACCATATTCCTAAGAATACCAAGAAAGGTTTTTATTCCAGTACAACAATTTTAGCAGGAACTTTTGTTAGTAAATCCATGGAGAATGATACCAGATTTACATTTTTCAAAATTAACAATTTATTTCCTTAAACTCTTTAAAAACATTATTCATCTGCTTTTTGACACACTGCTTTTTCAAATGAAAGTATTTCCATTAAGATTTGATAGCAGTAATATCAATAAACATTTAGATTAATGAATACTGAAAAATTCCACTGTGGGGATGAGCTTGGTAATAAGGCCAGAAAAATAAACAATAGAGAAATGGTTACACACCAAAATTGAATATCTTAAAGGAAGGTGATCAACAAAACGGCAGTTAATATTCCAAACTGATATCAACTTTATGTGCTATATTGACTTTTTCTAGCAAAGTTTAAAAAAGGTTCTGACACTAAATGATCCAACAGAAATTACTAGGTATTAGATTGAAAAGGGATTTCCTAGACTTTGATTTTGAGTTTTCATTCCCAAATGGTCCTATACCCAGCCCTAATAGAAATTTGGTCCTGATAGCAAACTTGTATGCTTCTAACAGGAGATAATATGAGAACTTTAAAAAGAAATATTGTCCTAAAAATATGTTTTTATAAACATGTCTATTTTTCTCATAGCCAAATACAGTCCAGAAGATGAAGAGTGAAAAAAAAAAATGAGGGATATTCTAAGACTGTGGTAGTAATTAAATTGCTAATACTCAAATATAATCTTAAGTCACTTTACTCCCCAAAGAAATGTGATAGATTGCTTCATATCCCCATCCATCAAGGGCTAGCAGTAAGAAAAAAGAAAAAAAAAAGATGTCTTGGTTTAAACAAGGAAAGAAAAATAAAAGTGAAGAAATTGCATTCACTTATTCACTCCATTCATTTATTCTACAAAATGTTAGGAAACACCATCCATGGGGAATGAACGGCTCTCTTTCTGTAAACATTATTTGCTGAGCAATTTCTATAGGTCAGGCACCTTGCCTACAAGCGCCTGGCTTACAGAAACCTTGGCACAGGGTGAAAAAAGTAACGTGCCCTGCTCACAAGGTCACAGAACTTTTCCTTCTAATGTCTTTTACTTTTCTGGCTTTTGTCATCCCTCCTACCAAGAGGTACCATTACATTAAAATGAGGCATCCATTCCATGATTTCATAACATGCAGTGCTCTGAAAGGAAGGCAGTTATACTCAACAACCATGAATAGAACCCCATAACTGGGGAGCAAAAGAGTCTAACACATACTCAACGAATATTTGTAGGCTGCTTAAGAACAGAAAGAAACAGAACATTTATAGGGAAATACTCCTTAGCCCAAAAGGAAAAGACTACAAAAGAAAAAGAAATAACAAGGCAAAATTCAAGGAGGGGGGAAAGACTTTTAAGAGGAGAGAGATAAAGAAAAGAAAGAAATGAAAACAAAAAACTAAAAAAGTATAAGTACGTAAAAGATGAATTTTATACACTCAGACTGGGTTGATATTAAACCCCCACGAAAGAACTGGAAGACCATTCTACTTCACTCCATTGTACCTCAAGTTCGATGTAAGCATGAAAGAACGTCTTATTTCCATCAGGAAAAACCTGTGGTAGCCGCTGCACTATACGATCCTCATCAGTCACTGACATGACCCTCAAGTAAATAATGATCTCTTGTTCAGCGTGATGCTGCTGCCAGTAATGAGCATATAATAGTGATATATTAGTGTGTTAAATAATGACATGCAAAGTTACAGTATATGTGTTGATGTCATGTCACTGCTAACCTGCTTCTTGCACTAAATTTGTCATTCTCCACCTAATATGTTGTTCCAGATGGAAAATGTAATTTTGTCTTGCTTCCCCCATTCACTCCCAGCTCTGGCTAATCACGAACCATTTGGGGCTCTCTCCTTTCTCCCTACAATTGCGACCTTCTTTCATCACTCTGTCACTAAGAAAACCAGACATGTAGCTGGCAGTGGGCACACAGACGGACAAAGGAAGAGTCTTCTCCTGGAGACCTCACACTCACTTTGAAGTCTGCTCATCCGGGAGAAATCCAGGTCCAGAACCATATTTAGATTTGTTATGCAGGCAAGGCAGCAAAAGAACATGTTGTTCATGGATGGAGAAACATCTGGGAAGGCTGGCTATTCTGGGTCCCTGTGGGGTGGCGAGGCATCTCTAATGGAATGAGCTTTCAAAGTCATCAGAAACTACAACAAACAGTGTGCCACATAACACCATCTGGAAAAAGGCCTTTACAGTTCAAAAGAAAGGGAAACAATTTAGCATTCAATCCACGACTAAAGTTTAGATAATCATGAAAAGTTACATGCTTAAGACGAACTCTTCTAGGATCAAAACTGCTATGTAGAGTCTTTCATTGAAAGAGTTATAGGGCTATAAACCCATGAGCATGACACAAGCTGCTTATAGTAGATGACTTTTGATTCTTGTAAGTGAAGAGTAATATTATTATTCAGCTTATCACTTGATTTCATTTTATAACAATTACATAAGTGGGGTTGAGATTTTTCTATTCATTTCAGTGATGAGAAAAATGAAGGCAAGTAATATGCCCAATGTCACAGCAGTAGTTGTCAAAAGAGGAAGGCCCAAGGATTCTGTTTCTTGGCTTAGCTTTCTTTCTTTTTTTATCTTTTGTGCTATTTCACCTTGCTGCTTTAGAAATTAAAGGAAGCAAGGGCACTGTAAACAAAGACCCCATTCTTGAAAGGCACACACAGACTTTCACGTGCACTGGGTCCCAGGGCAAAGCAAAATCTCCACAGGAATCTGCGTCAAAACTGACTGCAATTCTTGGAGGATCTCCTGGGAAAACAGGGGTGACTGTGGCTTGTTATGGGGGAACGGCATTGCAGGCAAAGCTCATGGGAACATTCATCAGCCTGCATTTCTCAGGAGGTAGCTATTTTCAGAAAAACCTGGCCCCTCCCATCAGTGCTGAGAAGCCCAAGGCCAAAGAATAATCCAGGTGGGATCAAAGCCCCACCATCAATAAACAGGCTGCCTAAAGACCCCTCAGGCACACAACCACCTCTAATCTCACCCAGAGACAAAGCCCCATCCACCAGAGGGATACAAATCAGTCCCACCTACCAGTGGGCAGACACCAGTCCCTCCCATCAGGAAGCCTATAGCAAGCACCTCTCCCATACCAACTTCAGCCACAGGCGAGGCAAACACCTAAACTAAGAGAGGCTACAACTCTATTGTCTGCAGAAAGGACACCACACCAAAAACCTATAAAAATGAGAAGACAGAAAACTATAACTCAGATAAGGGAGAAAGAAAAACAGCTCAGTGATGAGATTATCAGCCTCCCTAGATCCTCCCTAGAAAGAGACTTTAGACTGTTGATGCAGAAGATGATAAAATGCATTGGAAATAAACTGGAGGCAAAGATGGAATATTTACAGGAAACACTGAGCAAATAAATACACGCTGTAAAATTAAACAAGAAGAGATGCAAAATACAATAACTGAAATAAAAAATTCCTTAGAAGCAGCCAACAGTAGAATACAGGAGGCAGAAGAATGAATCAGTGAGGTGGAGGACAGATTAGTGGAAATCACTAATGCAGAAGAGAAAAGATATAAAAGATTGAAGGGAAATGAGGAGAGTCTCTGAGAATTCTGGGATAACGTTAAACGCACCAACGTCCATATTATAGCAGTGCCAGAGGGAGAAGAGAGAGAAGGGTACAGAAAAAATATTCGAAGAGATAAGAGCCGAAAATTTCCCTAACATGGGAAAGGAACCACTAACTCAAATCCAGGAAGTGCAACAAGTACCATATAAAATAAACCCAAGGAGGAACACCCTGAGACACATATTAATCAAAATGACCAAAATAAAAGACAGAGAAAATATTGAAAGCAGCTAGGGAAAAGAAACAAACACCACACAAGGGAACCCCAATAAGGTTATCAGCATATTTTTTCAGCTGAAACTCTACAGGCCAGAAGGGAGTGGCATGATATACTTAATGGGATGAAAGGAAAAAAATTCCAACCAAGATTAATTTACCCAGCAAACTCTCATTCAGATTTTTTTTGGTCTTTTTTTTTTTTTGGCCTTATCTAGTGCT